>UZAN01042570.1:16316-44503 GCA_900618425.1 Echinostoma caproni | reverse complement strand
GTAAATTGGCCAGTGTGCTGCACACAAAGTTTGATGCTGAAGTTAGGTCGTTCGACAGACTGAAGTTTTTTATTCAAATCTTGGCACGTGTACCAGTCTCGGTGGCACTTGAACACAAACACGAACAAATCTGCGGAATGCATCGCATCGAGATATTCTGACTTCCTTTTAAATAAGGAATTTGTTTTCGATGTGCCTGCCGCACTGATTTAAAAATATGAAGTGGTCCATTCATATTTTGCTACTTGTAAACTATATCTGTCGACAAACTTCGTATTACGATCGAAAAATACTTTTGGGTGCCAGTTACGGTGTGGTGAAAACCGAGCTGCCTTGTGAACATTAGTTACCTGTTTTGTAATCGTGGAACTCAATGAAACTGACCTGCAATATGTACACTTCTTGATTCCTTTCAATCAACAGAATGGCTCGTTCGTTGCGCATCTGGGCACATCGTTCTTTGGACTTTTTCAAACTCAAAGTCTCCGCCTCGGTCTGATTGAACATAAGATTGATTCGATGAATGGAGCGGCGCATTTGTTCCCGCCTGGAAAGTTGTTCGCTATGAATATGGAGCATTTTACACATTTCGGCACGTTTGTGATCCCGCTGTACGATGGCATTGCCGTACAGGGTTCGTTCGCGAATCAATTCTTGATCATGATGTTGCAATTTGTAAATAATAATTTCGGCTTCGTTAGCGTGAATACGCAAGCGTTCCCGAGTGTCAAGGGCCAATTTGATTGAGGTTTGCAAAAGACTGACACACTTGTTTCGTTCTAATTTCATTTTTGTGTACAGGGCAGACACATCGGCTAAACGACTCTGAAGAAGGATTAAAATTTCAACACATGATATTGAAAAGAAACAAACATGAGTAGTGCATTATTTCTTATCTAGCGCTTTCAGGATTGGGTTAGATAAATTGCAGCCTGATCCATAAAAGTTGATTACTTGCAAAAACGAATATGGCCCTGATAAGAAAAATGTGCCCCAGTTTGACACCATATTCATTTTCATAGTTTTCCTCGAATCAGCCTTTGCGTTACGCAACGATTACACGGCTAGGAGATAAGAATAGAAGGGAATAGACGTGGTGTTTCCTACTTTTTACCAAAATAGTTAGAAGCTTACTTTTCATGGTGCAGGACGGTGTACGGACCTTAGTTCAGATCACTTTATTTCCTAGTCACACTCGGATTCATCTCAAGCACAAACAGATTTGGTTTGAACCAGAATGGTAACTGGATGGAAAACCTGAAGGCAAAATCTCAACAAATTATATTTTATTTAAAGTAAAATATGACACACCTTCCGGAATTTCGTCGAGACAGTGAATGAAGCCTCCCAGACGGAGCTCAATTAAATCTGTCCACAGTTTTATGTTTGTATGATCAGTGGTCACCGCGAATTCCACGAAGCTACCGTTCCATGTGTGGGGTTCTCATCTGATAAATGAATATGACCTAGGAAGTTACGATACACTGGTGGCAGTAGGCATGTAATCGAACCTCAAGCGGATACTTTGAAGTGAAAGATGAGGCGCTAAATGGATCGAAAGAAGTGAGTATAAATCATGGTGCACATAAGATATCTAATCATTCTGAAAGATGAAGAATTGAGGCATTTCATCATATCAGCTGCGGCATTTACGAACGAGCTTTTCAATGTAAGGGATCCATTTTAACCCTCTCACATATGGCGTTAGAATAGAAAATGGTAAAAGCAATAAATGAGATGGACTGGAAACAGTCAGACCCTTTCAGACAAATGTAGATTCAATTGGGTGTGTATCGCATTAAATGGATTGAGTCTCTGAAATGGAAACGGAACTGCATCAGAATGTTTCGTTTAAGTCCAAACAATGCGCAATAAAAAAGGTTCCTTGCATCAAGTACAAGTAGATGAGGTGCTTATCTCTAGGAAACTTACAGCATAACGAACGATTATCTTGAGCTAAAGCACTTATAATCACATGGAAAAAAGAATGGAAGTTTGTGTACTGTAAGGATGAAAAAGTTCAACACATGGGGCCTGAACACCCTTGTTTCATACGGAGAGGATTTGTTTATTAAAGCATAGCACACGGATAAGAGCTCAAAAGACTTTTCAAGGCAACTATTCAATGAACAACCGAATAGAATTCATGAAATCAAGTACAGCATAGTATTCAGGATAGCATATAACTAATAATTTAATAACTTATTATGATAAGTTACTGATTGTTGTTGGTTGTTTTGGATGTTTGCTTTAAAAAAAGATAACATGATGAAACTCTGTACTTAGGTTTTTGGTTTAGTTATCATTCAATCTCCCAATAATTAACGCAATATTGACTAAACTAAGACTGCACAGGGTACTTGTGGTTTTCAGAGTGACAACAAATGGTTGCACGATCAGTCTTTAACATGGTGCTTCAATTTCTATCGCGAGACTTTTGTTCATTGGGACAAAGAAAATAGCCCATTTACTCAAGAAATTCATTGTAAATTGTGAATTATTTTTGGGATTAATTGTTTAGATTATTAAGTTAAGTATTCTCCAATATATGATAAAAACAATCAACTAAGCTCTCCATCCATTTGACCATCCCATTGAATTTCAAATTAGTTTATTTAGATCGAATCAAGAGGACGTTGTAAGTCCCTATCACAATTTGGTCGAAACGAATGCATCTGTGCACTCAGCTATTTTATTAGAAGCATTATGTTTTTCAGCCACGGACTTTTGTGTACGTGTTCAGAACTCATAGGCTAAGGTCAATTTCTCGTGAACGAAATACAGTTGAACGTCAATCACTTGGCACGATTACAAAAATGTAATGTCGCTTCTACTTGCAGTTCGCTTCTGGACTTTGTAAGCAGGTGCGGTTCGGTTGGAATTTACTCTCAGTGATAGAAGAAATTACATCACCTTTCCTCGGGTCAACGAACGTGTCGGAGAATACATTAGATTTTTCTACAATAAAAAGTTCAATCAATCAAATTGGAAACCTTTTAAGAGGTCAGGTATGGAAAAAGGTCCGCTTGACTGTATACTTCTTAAGACAAAAGCAACAGAATGAAACAGATCTAAGCGTGTTTTGTAATAGGATAATCAGCAGGAATCTCAGAGATTCCTTGCAAACAAATAAAAACACTCACGGACAATTCATCCAGAACCCTTTGTTGTTCTTCCACTTCCGCATTCCGGTCTCCCAACTCTTCCAGCAAATGATCACATTTTGTGCGTGCCGCTGTGAACTCACCAATAGCTCTAGCCAGTCCTTCCGTCAAACTGGTCGTGAGACGAATTAGCTCCCAGTTTTCTGCACGCAAGTGTTCCAATATGACCAAGCGTCGTTCGGTCATACTCACTGTTCGTCCTACATGGGCTATTTCAGTGACTGTTCTTTTTTTCTGATCATACACGGAATTGGAGAAATACGAAAAACATTAAAGGAAAACACTTGCAGAGTGCGTAATTGACCAGAATAAGATGATTTAATTTGGTTTTCATAAATGCGAAAACTCAGTGAGTTCGCTTTGGGTTTAGACGTTTGTTGTAGAGCACAGATGAAGAAAAATAACTGGTATTTATTTCAGGATGCAACCCTTCTCATTTCGGAAATATATTTGCCTACATGACAGTATGTTATAGTTCGATTTCGAATTTGCATAGATCCTACAGGTCAGTGCAACATACAAGGACCCGAATTTGTTTTTTTAACTAAATAAAACATTAAAAATTTTTGGTATTTGTGGACAGTACGACTGTCTGCACAGAAACCGAACCACAGTCGTATTTTCTCTAATCAGTAATTAATGAACAACAGTATATAATTCGAGGTTATACTTCCTTACATTGTACATATTTGTAATACTAAGAACGATCACCATAGCGAAAGTGTTTTTGAATTGCCTTCGATCCTATGAAGTGTCTCACATCATTTGTTACTACATATGCATATATAAATCGGATTTTTATCAGCCCGAAACTTAGGTAGAGTGTTCGAATACGAAGCATGGTTGATGCGTTGAAGAATTACTTGTCTCCATGTTCACCTTCGACATGTATAAATGGAATCGATTTCGGCTGAACATCATAAAAGAGTATTAATCATATCTGCACCTCGGAGTCAGTCACCTACTGAGTTCATGTTGACTATTGAGTTTTACTTTTATTTATCACTTGTGTTTACTCATGAGTAGTTCAACTACAACGATGCAAATGTTGACTCACTTCGTCATCTAAGTCTTGCTGTAGGTTTTGGATCGATCGGGCCAGACGTCTTTTACGTGCGGCCATTTCACCGTCATACTTCGGAGTCACGACATAACGGGCCCGGGTTTTGTCGTACAATTGTTGGGCAATCTGCAGACGGGGTTTTTGAAGATACACAACACTTAGTGAAAACCAACACAAGAAAATCAAAACAAACTCCATGAAATTTGATTTGACGTTCACGACTAGCATATCAGATCTTCACTTCCACTTCTGGTTGTGCCACTGCAGGTCGTCAAGTTTGAAGCAATTTAATGGTTTGAATTCATTATGCAGTCATACACATTGGTTTCACAGTGAATAAACACGTTTCACTTTCCACAATTTTTTCTTTTATGACGGTATTACGATTCATCAGATGGATTCCGCAGCATTACGGGCTGGTTATGATTCTAGTTCAGGCAAGCCCCATGAATTATCTTCAGCACTATAAAAGCCATCGATGGGAACTGATGCAAATTACCGTTTGAGAATTCGAGTTTTGTAGTCTTCTCGATCTTCTTCCATAATATTTTGAAATCATGTAGAGAATCCCTGAGGGGCTGCATTGTAATGGGTAATGAACCTAAGAAACTTACTTGGAAAAGGAAGAATAAAGAAATTCTCTCACTGGAAGAACTATATATATGTATACTAAAAGGTAGAAAGCGAGCACCGAGTGATAGTATTTATTGTGACGTTTCGATCCATACTCGTTGTCAAAATATATATCGTCGGAGTGCCAACGTAACAACGAGAGAAACAGAGAGCAAATTGGGTTGGGATTGAGAGTCAAATATTTGTATGAATAGCATTAAAAATCAAATGTTCCTGTCATCGAAATGTATGATAATCATTCAGGAACAGGGCCGTATAGGCTGCCTGAGGAAATAAAAACAAGGGAATGTCAAGCGGCGGTGGCGAGGTTCGAAACCAGGGCTCCAGGGTGGATATTTCCACGAGATTACCACTCGGCCACCAAAACCCCAGACTCTCAATTTGTTTCACCGTTCATCTTTCGACTTGCTTTGTGTTAGTTAATTTTAAACAAATCAAACGGAAAAGTATTATTTGAAAAGAAACCCTGATAATAGTTAGAAAAATCTGATAGAAACACCACCGGTTTCGTGGTTATTGCCGCTCATCACAATCACAAATTTGATGCTCCTCCATTGATCTTTTCCCTTTTTCGTACACTTCTTGTTACGCAACTATCGAACACTGACTGTGGTGGTTTTATTTGATAATAGACATTTTGTTCACAATAATATCATACAATCGACGTACTATTTCTATGTCGGGAAGTACTAGCCCAGATGCAAATAGAAATGTTTACTACATTTAATGATTAGATGTTTATTATTCACTGCTTATGGTAATGTATCTACGTTCGAATCTATTGTGTGCTAAAAGGAGTCACTCAAGGCGGACGGAGAACAAAGTAAATCTGAATGAAAAACTGCATCGACCAGTTCTCGGAACACAATTTCGATTCGCAGTGAAAAAGCTGGTTGACTGTTCAAGTCGGGATAATCTCTTTCCCTTGGAAGCGCCAGTATCAGAATGATAAAAACGTGGCCGACGAACCTCAGGATACTGCTAATAATATTTACTCAACTGGACATAGACCCGGTCATGCAAAGTTTAGGTTTAGATTTTGCGAGGTTGATCAAAGTGAGAGGGTGTTTATCATCACCTGTCCGAAGTGTGCATGAAAAAACAACGTTGTAACTAACTGTATAACGCGATAGTTTCCGTCCTGGTAGTTAGAAGAATCTGTGGCTGGTTATCTCCTTCACTGGCTCAATATTTCTCACTTATGTGCATCTGTTTTTTTATTCGATCTGTTGAATCTTATCACTGCCAGAGTGTTACACAAATAATGCGATTCTCTATTAAACCAATGGTAATGTTTAGAGAAGAACCTATAATCATCGCTTGATTTAGTAAATAAAACAATTTTGAGAACTTCAGTCATTTTCTTCATTCATAACACTTCAGATAATTCGTCAATAAAGAAAGCGGTGCAAAAAAGTAACACATTGATCAAGTGACTGAAATTCTGCAATTCACTTAGGATATAAACAGACAATAGAGATGCGCGGAAGCTCTTCAATTATTCGATTGCGTGTTGCCTTATCAATACATTCAGCTTACCTAAAAATATACTTTTGTATGCATTTAGATTCTGCGAGCCACATATAGATTGTTGCTAATCGGGGACAACCAAAGTGGATGACAAATAAACAAAATGCAAGTGGAGCCGACTTTCTTGTGTGACACCAACCGGTGGCAACGGGTCGGTCAGTTAATTTAAATGTGCCCATGAATGATCAACTGTATCAAAATTAAAGGAAAAAAATATACCGGTTCACGGAGGAACAGAAAAACTTTGGGGATTGTCACGTTTCATGAGTGTTGTTTCACAGAAATATGTTTTACTGGTTTAGTTTTCGGTAATTTTGGGAACCAGGCTTTAACTGCTGTGTTCTGGAAGTTTGCTTTGAGCGCGACTGAATACGGAATCTTCCATTTCAAGTTTCATTTCTCACTGTATGTGCTTTAACTGTCGTGTCTTTTATTTTGTGAACAGCACGCGATTCACAGAAGTGGAGATGAGAAAAACCCTCAGACAAGGTTATTTCGAAGACAGCTTCCCAAAGCTATGCTCACCTATTAATTCGATCACTTTGTGTTTCATTTCCTCTGTATATAACCAATTACCTTACCATTTTGTTCCGGGTTTTTGTTTTCTCTCTCATTGTTGGGTATCCACTTGGATGGAGGACTAAAAGGGAAGATGAGAAAACTGAAGACGTTGTCATCATTATTGGGTGGTAGTGGCCGTGTGGCAAAGGTCGCCGATTTATATCCCCGGAGGACGTGTTCGAATCCCATCAACACTGCCCGACTTTACGCACTAGTCGTCTACCGCTTCCCTCTTCCTGATATTTCATTGACTAACAGAATATGCATTCTATGTCACGATAATTTAGTTCCATTTACTTCTTTTGTTATCAAAGTTGGATAACCTTGTTTTAAACGCTGTTTAGAACAAACCATTTTTTGATAAACCCTCCACTTAACCACAAACGCAGATTCACCGAAAAAAACTTGAATCGAAAATGGACCTACCCGAACGGAATCGTTTAGAAACTCAATCTGTACCATCGACTTTTTCCAGTGTCGAACAAATGCGTCACGCTCTTTTGTCAGTTTTGTAATCTCCTCCCCGAGGTCTCGTTTTGTTTGTTCGGATAAATGAATACGTTGTAAATACCGAGCCCTGAGAAATAAAAATAGAGTTTTACAAGAATTCAGCCGACTTGGTATGCTTTTTCAAGCCATGATCGCTAAATCCATGAGCATCATCATCATCATTATCATCATTTGCGGTATGTTCATTATGATTGATACAAGAGCCATCAAAATAAATTCTTAGTTGTTGTTTTTGCAAGTGATATGATCTGGTCTTCGCAAGCTATGACATACCCCATCCATAGTTCGATAGTTATTCAGAATAACCAACCAGAGGCCATATTAGGTAAGTGCAATGAAATTCAAACTAGGTTTTGTATAGGAAAAATGCTGTCACTTGAAGCGTAAAAATATACTTCTTCTGTTATAGAGGTGCTATATACACATTGGTATCTGTTTATATCGTTCTCACTGATAGCTGCAGCCTACCAGACATCGTATGTCATACATCACCAGTTTGACGAACGGAAACCAACCAATCCTCATGCTGTCTCATTATACTGTTTGCGTTTGTATGCAGGTACTCCAATGATTCACACGAGGTGCATGGACTTCCTTGCCTCGCTCAGGTACAACTTGCGGTTAAATCATATCCTAAAAATAAAGAACAACCCCTTGGTGAGGGGGTAGGAGTTTCAAACAATCAAGTGTCATGTGTAACGGAACTGTGTTTCGGTTGATTTATTCAGATAAAAAAGACTTAGACTGCGACTTTGATCAAACTCAAGATTAAATGCAAAATACCCGCATTTCATGTCAAGGCTGTCTACGAAAACAAAGTTGATTGAAAATAAAGACGTGGAAACGAAAGGCCATGAGGCAAGGGTGATGACATACCACCGCCTAATATCGGTACTTTCAACATTGTCCAACTGCATAGTTTGTTGGTGAAATATCGCGCTTCTCAGATTTGAAACAACACACAATCACGGGTTATTCACCATTAGTTGAGCGAACAGCAATAAACCGGCATAAACGCGTTTCAGGAATCCGCTTAATTTGTCTTGTAAAGTGGGACAAAGTTTACTACTTACGCTGCAAGTGGTTGCTTGAGATACGCTTTCATTGGCGGGTATTCTTTATGATTCTTAACCCCGTTCAATTAGAGGAAGGCTAAATGGTTCTCTGAGGGGAAACATTTAACGTGAAGTAAATATATATACTTGACCTTGGTTTGGAACAATAAAAATTCCAGCGTTACAGCATCGAAAAATTAAGAAAATTAGGCAAGTTATGTTTGCATTGCTTACAAACTATAATACATATTTGAACGAAAAAGCCAAAAACACAGGTCTGCACAATGTATCCTGGATCATTTCGCTGCACCTGTACACGTACATTCGGCAGTCTATGTGATCATCGACATATGGTCATTGAATAACAGAATCACAGGCGGAGAAAGATTGCGGTCAACATTACTCACCAAAGTAGCACCAGTCTGAAATGGTAATTTTGAATAGCTAGTGCCTCGGTGTATTTTAGAATCTTGGTGTTGTTTGTGCTGTGCAGGATTCTGAATGCATCCACGATGTATTGTGCAAACCTGTAATTTTGACTTCTTTATTCTACTTCGTTAAGGAGAAAACTCTGCTTCAGATAATATTTATGAAAAATTTGATTCCACAGACATGGAAAAATATTACACAGTTGTTTACGGCAATGATTCGGGAAGAAGAATTGAATAAGCCAACCAACGAAATACGGTTGAACACAGAATCGTCTTCGGAGGAGTCTCAAAAGCAAATGTACTTTTCAGAATCTACGTTTAATCTAAATCCTGTAGAAATTTTCAAACATTTGGTCAATGATAATAATTACCAGAATGCAAGACAAAAATTCACAGTGCACATACGAACTTCCAAGCGAATATCCTTGGGCGACCTATTAAGAAAGACTAGTCGTATCAAAGAAAAGTTAACCAACAAGTCTGTCAATAACGTATGGGACTCAAAATGCCTTCTATCCTCTCTGATATTTATGAAATTTTTTGCGCGAAAACGGAACCTGAACGATAATCAGTTGCATGTGCTTTCATCTCGAGCAAAGTGCTTTGCAGGTAGGAAACGCTTTTAGTACACCCCCTGACGGCTGGCAGAATGGCACACGCCAAAGCTCACACACATGGTAGTTGGAATGAGTCACACACACGGTGTTGATTGATGGCCCGTGACATTCCAGTCTGTGAATGAAATTCAAGTATTCATAGAATCGTGAATTTCGAGCTCCCATCTACTGGAAAGATGATTAGGCCACTAGATGAATGACTATAGAATTTGGAATGAAAGATACTATTTATCTGGATCGACCGGAGACTATGAATGCTATTTTTAAAAGAAATACATGTTATGGCAAATTATCTGAAATGTTAATGTTTGTCGTGCGTAACAATCGATACAATCAACCATACATTCAGCGTGAGAAAAGAGGATAGCAATTGCCCGGATCATTAAATCACAGATTCACCTTACCAAGCACAAAATTACACGAATTTTTATGTATGTTTCTACTGTTTTTTTTGTTTATTGAGTATAAAAACGCCTTTCAGGAAGGGAATGGCGACCACATAAAAACCGCCTAGGAAGACGGAGAAATCGAGATGGGAGGAGGATGGCGCGGTTCAAACTCAGCTGAAACAGGCAGCAATTTTAATGACATTCACTGTGCATTAGTTGACCGCATTATACTGATATATTTCTGGTTCAATGCGTAAAAGAGCGAGCGTGAAATTATCCTTACGACTGTGTGTGGTGACATTCTCTTGATAACATAAACACAACTGTCAGTTCTTCACGAATCTTGGACCAGAACTTAATACCAACTCCTGCTTTGTGCAGTTCATCAACGGGGTCCATCTTTATCCAGTAAGACCATTTTACCGTATTCCCAACTTATATTGACACAACAAGAATATTGTTTCAATGTATATATATACATCAGCACCAATCTTTACAGAATCGGCTCCAAAAATAACCATGGGTTAATGAAAATTATCGGCACAGAGGCAGAGAAAACAAAACAAAAACTTGAGAAATTAACAAAATTTTTGTTTGTTTACTGCAAGCAGGTTTCAGCTTTTTGTTTTGTTTCAAAGTATCATGATAATTAATCGACCCTGACTCACAGAGAGCACACTTGAATACCAATAAAGAGCTCTAAAATTTACTGGCGAAGCACTGTAATAGAAACAACGTAGTTGCCAGAACTACCCACTAATCCGGT
The DNA here is from genome assembly GCA_900618425.1 of Echinostoma caproni. Classification (NCBI taxonomy): domain Eukaryota; kingdom Metazoa; phylum Platyhelminthes; class Trematoda; order Plagiorchiida; family Echinostomatidae; genus Echinostoma; species Echinostoma caproni. Next base: position 33,784 of record UZAN01042570.1, on the reverse strand, counting down.
GCTAAAATCATCGCATAATAATAATATAAATCGAAAATACTGAGGGTACTAAGTATTATTTTTAAGAAATCTACGTGCTGCTATTTATTCTCGAGCAAGAAGTTATATATATACATATATCATCGGCCTGCGGACAAACATGATGAAAAAGCCAAAACAATAATAACAATAACAGGAATTCTGTTGCAATGTATCGCTCTACATTATTGCTTCATTCAGTCAGAAGGTGGAATAGTCACATATATCCCGTTCTAGGTACATAATCCAGGCTAAATCTTTTCGAATTAGCAGATAATTCATATAGGGTTACAGGAAAAAATAAAAGCAAATCCCATTTCATGATCCTGTGTATAAGCTTTGCGAAAAACTGTAGAAAAATAGTGTTATGCAAACATCATTTTGTGCAAAATATGAGAAAGCATCTAGATAAATCTGTGTCCGGCGAATTCAGGAAATTGAATAGATAAATCAATGACTGGTACATATGCTTGTCCGTCAGGCAGAGAGAGATTGTCACTAGCTATCATCTTCTTCGTAGATAAAAATTGTGGCGAATCTTGTCTGACCTCTGGTTTGCCTTATTTTTCTGTTCTTGGAAATTAATACGGTTCTGTTTATCTGATTCTATTCTTACTTATAATGAGATAAGATTATCAGGATGGGACAAAATTGCTTATGAACTGCTTGTCTCTCATTAGCAGCTTCTAGATATGCTTAGCCCTTTTGTTTCCATTGCATCATTTGTAAACGTCCCCCGGCATTATGTTTTGCGAGGTGTAGGTCAGCGCGAAATCCGACGCGTTACTTGTGTTCACGCTTTTAGCGCAAACATTAACAACAGCTACTACCATTCATCAAGTTACCTGGGTGGGACTACATCTGCAGAATCAGGACAAACACTGCGGTCTTTGGACTTGTTTATTTATGCAAACTTTGTTCGCACACGTTCTTCCTCTGTCATTCCATGTGTTAGAAAAGAAGGAAAGGACAGTGGTAATTGTATAAAACGCTTCAAACACAAGTGTGCGTGTCGCGTACTCAGACTGCGTTGATTAGATTGCATTCTCTGCGCTTGTCCCCTCCCTTCCCCAACATCTAACATCATTTCATTCTGTTACTAAGATATCCATGGTGCGTTATCAGTCCCGCGAAATATTTTCCCCACCACTGACCATGTGGTTGTTTACCGCTGGTATTGCGAGAAATGCAAATAGCAACAACCTTGGAATTCTATACAGAATGCACCCAAAACTGTCAAAGGAACTGCTCGAAAAAAGAATAACATCTATTGGAAACAATGAGTAGTTTGTGTGGATAGGAATTAGTGTCAACTGTAAACTAGAACTGGTAAGGATTACAGACAAACCGCTTAATAAAGCGGGTGCCATACTCCACTGTTTCCTAATGATGTTGGGTTGTTTGAACACAAGTAGAGTCACAAGTAAGGCCACTTATAAAAGAGAGCCATTTTCAACATTCAGTCAGCTACTATAGTTGGAGGTATAGTGAATTGTTTTTTCTGTTCTTCTGTATCAAACTAACATGCGCGTTCCATATTCACCCGGGTTTCAGCGATGTCAGTTAGCATACACAAAACCGGAAACGGATGTGCACATGATGGGGGCACAATGCGATCAGCCGGTAAGAGATTAAGTTAAATAAATGTTTATTCCTCGACTGTCCTCTAACTGTGATACTGTCCGCGAACCACCCGATATTATCACAGTTTTATTGTCCGGAAACAACGAAATAAACAGTAATACAAGTGATGGACAGATTTCACAAGCTCAAGCTCAGAATGACAAATTGGCCTGTGAGCGTGATCTCCGGTTCGTGGGTTCATGGTTATTGCTTTTTTTGGAGTAAACACGATCATTTTATGGACACACTAATTTTACTTTAATTTGTTGCTCATTGCAAAATATTTCAAAATGTCATCAATACCGAAAGAAGACAAGTTTCGTGAGAAGTTAACAATTCGCGTAATCTCCTCAATCACATAGCATGTATAAAACATGTGGCACTTTGAAATGCCCACAAAATGTGTTAACACAGTCAATCTACTTTCCATGACGTTGAATTTTTAATTCTTATATTGAAATGCATAAAGATGACTCGATGTGCCAAACCTCAAGTGCTATTTCCATTTCGATGAGCAAAGGTCTCTTTTGCAACACTAGTGCGAGTCAATTTATGTATAACAATTCACAATTCAGTAAATAACAAAAGAACTTGGCTGAAAGTTTGTGCATTGAAGAGTTAAGCGGTGTGCATTTAGGCTCATAACCGTCACTGTCAGTGATGGAGACAGAGATAGAAATCAACCCAGATAGAAAAATACTTCAGGACGTCGGATAAACAAACCCTCGTATCTGCGTTCAAATCCTAGTGGCACAGAATCCTCGCACTGATTCTGTAATGCTTGTTTTTCTTAAACTCACATCCCCTAGTTGCAACTGAGATTTACGTTGTCTGATTCACATCAAGAGTACAGATTTAATAAGGACGAAGGAGAAGCACAATAGAGGAGCATACCTGACCAGCGTCAGTCACCGCGAAATCGGTCGTGTGCTCCCGAGGGAACTTCATTCAGTGATACTAATTTTCAAAAGTGAAGCTTACTACGAATGAACCGAAACCCTGTGATTCACACATACACGACGATGTTTGATGTTTTGGTGCGGACGATAAAATTAACTCCTAAAATGGTCCCTTGGATAAAAGTTAAGTAAATTTGAAGGTGCATACCTCAATCTAATTTGCAAATAAAAATGTTTTATTATGAAATAGACTTCAAGTAACTTGGAAGAACCGAATAAAGTTGGTCTTCTTTCATATCGAAAAAAATTAAATTTTAATTTATCTATGTTTGGAACTACTACAGCTATGATCTATGGAAAGAAGTTTACTTCCTCAATAAGCGGATCAACAGTGGAAACTACATGATATTTCGGGGTATATTATTAGTCAACGGTACAACCGTTGGGCGCGAGAATCCGAGGCATGTACTCCTACTCTAGAGCGGCATCTGAGGCCAGTAATGGCATCGAAAATATATCCTCACATTCTCGACATAATAATATCGTACGTAGTTCAAAACCGTTATCTAATAAACTGTTAGATGTTATTTCTCAGCATCAAATCCTTGGTGTGTTTTCTGCACAGTCCTGTTTCTAACTTAATAAGAATATTGCTAACCGAAAGGTTGATAGAACTTCCAGAGTTTATATCACAAAGCCAAAATCAGCGGCACGTTGATTGGTGACTCCACTTTTCCCACCCCAAGTAATTTTGTGAATCATACTTTTGTTTCTACCTCGTGATCATATATTACTGTAGAAGCTTGAAAATGAATAACCGAAAAGTATTCTTCTCTTCAATGGTCTTTTCGATAGAACTAATTCGCAATAAGTCATACTTGTTTCGAATTTTTATTGAATAGCCAAAATGGTTCTAATGGGAAACAATTTGTTTGTTAATTTCATTTCTATGCATATTTTTAATCATAACCCGATTGAAATTTATTCAAATGCGTTTTGTAGGGAATTTTTTGAAGGAACATCTGATCCTCTGATTTTAAACTCCAGTAGAAGATCATGACAATTTCTCACTGAATATTTACTAATTTTTCAATATTCCCCCTAGAAGATGTACCTTTCTTTCGTCTTGGAAGATGAGTGAAAATTTTTCTTTAGTTTTTCTCAGTTTGTTTCATGCATCTCAGGTGAAGAAGCTGTGTAAGCTCACTTTTCAGTTCGATTCATCATTTCCATCTCATACCAAGTGTCGTGATTTCGTATAGTTTTCTCCAGTAGTTCCTTCTTATCCGTGTTCTCCAGTCGAAGTGCTGCAAGATCTCTGTGAATCAGAAACAGTATGGTTCAGTGGACAGGTGAGAGTACAGTTATTGGGAGACATTTTATTTGCATTTTACAAGTAACAATTATGAAAATAACATTATTTTTACTTTCTTTTCTCCAATGAATTCATAAATACATAAGATACTTTTCGGGGCGGCAGTCACATGAAAACTGCCTGGAGAAAACAGAAATGGGGGAGGTGGGCGGTGGTGGTGAGATATGAACTGAGTGCCTCCCGGTTGCCGTTCGGATGACCTTACCTACCTGACCACATGTTAGGGTGCAATAAATTGTTTCATCTGCTCGTCTCTACAGTTAACTCACGTTCGGTTATTCAACTCTTCATTATCCATTAGTCGAACTTGTAATTCCAATTCCGAGCGTTGATCAGACATTTCATTGAACTCCTGTTGCAAGTTGATGAGTTCTTTCTCAGCGTTCCTGGAATCAAAAATAAAGTGACTGAATTCGAATTGGGACTTATGTGATGTGTAAAACTGAATCAATTGCGATTCATTTGTAAAACGTACGATTTATATTTGCGTGCCTTCTCCGCTTCTTTCGAGTATTGCCCCGGCAAGTCACATGCCACAACCCATTCGGCCTACAATCGAGAAGTAAACCATTTTATGCGGAAGTCTGATGCCACCAGATTACGAATGCACCCAGATTACTGGGAGGAAATGGCAACAATGTTTACGTGGTATACAAATTTGGCCTCGGAGCACAGTTCACATTAGACACTTGAAATATGGCTGGTTTTGAGATGAAATCACCAAAATGTTTATTTTTTGAACGATATAAATTCATCCGGGGACTCACGCAATATGCGTTTCTTGATATCATACAGCCAGAATGACCGAACTAGGATCGATCATCCAGTAGACGAAAACCAAGTTGGCAGACATTACAGAGAACATAACACCATCCGAGTATTCTCAAATGGGGAGCTTGAGAACACTGTTCCAAAACGATCGATGTTAATCACGACCAGGAGAGACAAATGTGTATAGGCTCGATTAACGAGGTTTATACAGCTTTTTAAGTTATTTTATCATGTGGAATGAGTCAATCTCTGTACTAAATCAGTGTGTAGTAGTGTGTTCAGATACAAACCACGAATACACTTTCACGTGAACTATCTCCAAAGCTGCACATCACACATATTTTGTGATGTTGTACGAACTGATCGTCTATTCAGTACTTTTTAAATTCACTTTCAGTCCCGGTTGTTGATTCGGTTGTTTAACTGATCCGTTCTTTGATCGTTTTCACCGAAAGTGTATTTGATTATTGTACCAGTAGTCCCGTTTTCTAAACCCTCAACATGATAGTTCAAATATAGAAAATCAATTTGGCTGTTAGTTGGATGGCATTATCAAAGTAGATTGATCAATTCTGTTTTCAAACTGTTCGGATAACCGTTGATGGGGATTCGTAGATGAGAAATAGAGACGAGGTATGCTTGATGGAACTTGTTTTTCATTCAGCATGCAGGCAGTATTTGAGGATCAGCGTACTGAGATGAGATCTCCAATACCATTACCCAGGCTCAATGAATAGCATATAACTAATCAGGCTTGGCTGGGCAACTTATTGCAATAGAAAAATGTTATTACCGTTATTGGTTCACTTGGAGAGATTACCTGCGAACACTTCGCTGTCTTATACCATAGAGAATAGAGTAATGAGAAGGTAATTAAGAACAGGGTGAGCTGAAACTTGACTAGTACATCTACTATGGTCTCAACGTTCTGTTCTCGCAAGTGTCTACACTTGCCTAAGAAAATTCACGTACCTATATCACCAAGCGCACTGGGGTTAAGCGTTCATAAATCACCATGGCGATTTTTACTACTATTGGTTGAATCGACAAACATCCTATGGAGGAAGCCTACTCAGTGCCGTGTGTAATGCATGCTTTAGCCAGCACATTCGAGCAATTTGTGTAATTGCAACCACCTAAGCCTCCACGTACATTACTATTCCGTTTATCAAAAAGCTCATAGCATGTGGCGTAGACTGTGGCCTTCGAACACCGGAAGTCCGTACTCACCTCCATTCCTCAATGTCTGTTTCTTTTTCAATTGCAGGACCCACAAAAACAAAACTACAATGTTCCAGCAAACTATCCTCATTAACATTCCAGATCAGCCAAATCGAGTTAGGCTAACCTCCAAGAATTATGGCAGTGGATCTTTGTAATGTTTTCTGTTAGATACAGTTCCTCTCACTGAAGCTAAAATCACAAGAAATCTACTTTGACATTCATTTTCTTAGATCAGGCACATTGATCCTGTAAAAATATTTTCATGCCAACATTGCTATCACTGAGTGTGGTTTGTCTCAAGCTAATTCCATTCGATGCTTGTGGGCATATTGTGGAGTAGTTTCCATCAAGTCTCACTAGTGCGGGACTAACGGGATTGACAATCGCAGTGTATTTTCTTCAGATAATTATAACATTTTATTTTGATTGTTCTAATATGTATATATAAAAGCATACCAACATTCTAGTTACCTATGCACTCAAAATATACGAATTTGCCTGAGTAGTTATTTTGGTTTTTCGGGCAGATATATTCAGACTCTTTGTGAGACTCTGCTTTGATTATCAACTTTCACCTCAGTATTCTACAGATTCACTAATTGAGTGGTGGTGGTCTCAACAAAACCCATTAGAACTCATTCTCTTTTCCTTTTGATTTCGCTGTATTTTGTTTCATGTAAATTTAATTGCACGCGCTTGAGAACCAACTCACGGAGAACATATTCGCTTACACTGGGCCTGGAACGCCTGACCTTGAGTATAACATCACATATTAGAGTACCGGAGATGTTGGAGGGTGGGGGAGAACGAACGGAACGATGCCTCATGACTGTTGGTCGTGACACCTATATTGATAGAAGAGGGACCAGAAACGTAAAATCTCTTACAGAAAAGTGCACATTGGCACGTTTTACGCATTTTTGTAATTAACTTTACGTTATATCTTCCTAAAGCCTTGCTTGCGCTAACCGAACACAGTAATAGTGTTTGTTTTGGATTGAAGGTAACATTTACCATCATTGTGGGACTTCTGCGAGCAATTTTCCTGCTTCCCACGCAGACAGCCCGAGCGAAGGCAAATGAATCTAAGACGGATGGGTATGTGTGTATGAGTGCGTGCAATTAACCCCACAAACCAAATTACTCAGAATGACGAGCGAAAACCGAGGTCCCTTTATACGAGCCAAACAATCGTGCAACACAACTCCGTGAGACAGAAGTAGCATGTAGCCATTGAAATAGGAAGATAAAAATCCAATCAAGGCATTAATTAACATGCATCCAAATACATGTATATATCTATGATAATTTATGATCAAAATGGGAATCGCTGTATTTCGCGTGCAAGGCCATGGCCACTCACTTTTATATCGCTCAATTTAGTGTTCATATCGTTAACCTCATGTTGCGCCTCCTGTTCCGCATCCACAGCCTGGCGATATTGCTCCCGTGAACGTTTTGCCTCCATTTTGAGCATGTCAATATCGAGCCACAAGTCTTGACATTGGGTCTGAACCAATTTCAGACGTCGCTCCATTTCCTACGTGATACATGCATGCAGATTGTTGGACAATGTGTGTAGGGTGGATGAGGTGAGAGAATGTTTTTTGCGTGTTTGATCGAGCTTGATGAAAGAAAATTCACACTTGTTTTGAGCATTCTATGAATAAACGTTTAATTTTGCCTTTCTAGATTCCGTAAATTTGGTGAGTATTTTTAATGAAGTGTTGTTTTTACAAACTGGTGTATCCATCGCATATGGATTCTGTGCTAATTTACGTAGTTATATTCAACAATAAATTTTTTTATTTGTGAACGGTTGCGGCAGAATGGGGGAACAATTTGGTGATGAGAAACTCACTGTCCGGTTACAACCTTAAGGTTTTCATCTTTGATTTAATTATACAAAACCAGTTCAAATTTCGTCTCCGTCGCAATAAAGTCAGTTTTACACAGGTTATCATACTGTAAATGTCTTGAGATCAATCTGTAATAAATTTTCTAATTCTTCAATGTGCTCTTTAAGCTCTTGAGATCTAGGTTTCCATTTGAACTGAAAATCTTGGATTTGTTCTCCCGGACCCAGATCGCAGCCCACTAAATATTCGGTAGTCATCATACGGAGCAATCCACTGTGGTACGCTTATGTACAGATCTCTGCTGTTGAGCTATATCATGTTTTCATTCTTGAGAAAAGGTATTAAATTTATATTGGATAACCTGATGCGTATCACCGTACACAGGGCAAAGCAATGTGTACTGAGACGCCTTCAGCAAATATGGTACCAGTGTTTCCTTAGTATTTGGTTTCAGCAGCAGCACGAGTTAATTGATTCAACGGAGCTTATTGCTTGAATGTCACTTCCTTCACGTTGGCCCTGACCGCCGTGGGGGATAGAGGAAGATAACTGTTAGAAACGTTCCGAACCCAACCACTTCTACAATGAAGTAATGAGGGATTCGCCTCGATTTGTGCTCGGTTTCCGTTATGCGCAAAGTAAAAAAAGCGTTGAAAACTAGGAGTGATTGGACATGAATGAGTACCACCAAGATAAGTCTTGGCTCGAAGCCGTCTATTTTCATGTGCCCATCACCGGTTGTAACACTCTGACTGCCACTGTTACGGGGATATTTAGTATCCTTTGCGATTCAGAGCAATATCTTCCTGCGAAGGGATCAATTGGTGTGACCCATTTTGTCTAAGCGTGCAGTTATCGCGCAGCCCTGAAGAACTTGTACCAATTTGGATTGCGCTTTGCAATGTGAATCCCCCATTGCCTGGTGCCTGTGCATCCACAAACGCAGATGAATTTTTAAATCATAATCGGGTTGGCGAAATCTGACAGGCGGTCAAAATGATTGTGCAGCGGACGTCCTAATGCTTCATACTGTATTTTTCCAAAACCTATCAGTGCATTTTTATTGTAATTTCATTATTCCGCTCTATTATTTTGATCTGATTTAAAAATAGTTTGCCATACTTTCTGCTACCCTCGTGAACACTTGAATCATAAATTTTGTGGTCTTCCCGAACCCCCTGTCAAAATGTAACCTCTTTTCGACCATATTCATCATTTAGAATCTGATTCTTTCGCTTGTCGTTCACATATAACAACCGAGTCCGATTTCCGTTACTTTGAATCTTGTAAAATCAGCCATTGTTATTGAGGTGCAGGTATCTTATGTTGCCCTACTATTTTGGTATATAACATGAATCACAAAATGAAGTTATAATGGACTATATGAATCATGACGGAATATCATCAGCAGGTATCGATTGCTGTTTTTCCTAACGGAGATATGAATAATATTATGTCCGGTTTGGGCATTTCGTCACACACCCCGCGCGTCATTCGTTATCACGTGTGTGGAACTGATGCTCCTCTTGGTCCGTGAAATATCACGGTCTATCAACCGATTTGGGCAAATTATAAAAATAGCTAGACCTGTGAAGGAACGCATGGAGAAACAAAAACAACTCCAACATAGTATTTCTGTTATCCAGCATGTGTAGAATAAAACAGAAATAATTAATATTATGCTCAATTTAATCACTCTGGTGTGTTGTAAACATATTTTGACTCACAGCGAATATATCGATATCGTCATCGAGCGCTTCAAGCTGAAAGAAATACAAACTGATTTTCAGAATTTAAATGACACTTGGTTGGGATGGCATCGCGACAAATCTGATTTATTCGGTAGTTCAGCCCGCTAATGTAGTGCAAATCAAACAATGCAGAAAAAGAACAAGATGAGTTACATTCTTTGTCTCATAAACCAGCATCTTTTGGTGAGTTGCGCGATGAACATATTATGAAAATAAACAGATTTCAGTTGGAAGTTGTTTTTAATCAACTACAGATTCGCATAATCAGCAAAATTTGTCCTATTGGGTAAATAAGAAAAAATATACTAAAACTGACCAGTTCAGTTCAGTTCAGATTTTATAACCGTCAACCATGTATTTTCGTGCGCCGGTTTTGGTTGCTATCTGGCCAGAAGTTGAAGTCACACAAGCATAATAATATTACTTGAACAATGCAAAAATATCTGGAAATTGACATTTTAAAGGAAATGGAGTGCACACACTAGATTTTCTATTCACGAGCATTCGTCATATTACTGTTGCGAGGTGATCAAAGCTTACTTGGATCTTGATTCACTAGCTCGTCTTCTGTGCAAACTAGATCAGAACACTTGTTGCTGAATGTCAATTGATAATAATGCTTTCGTGTAGTAATTCAGGTTACTATAAAATCTTCGTAAAAAGTTCATACGATGATTTTTTAATACAATTTCAGGTGAAAAACTGTTGTCATCAATTAACAATAATGGCGCTAATATTTATGGCAGGAAATGCCATTGACACAACTCTGTTTCCAGTATTTTATCAGTAACCAAACCAGCCAGAATGGTCAGATAGATGTCATTGATACAACTCACTGCCCTTTGGGAAAACCAAACAGGTTTTGATTTGTAACTTTGCTGAACTGATTGATCCTCAAAAACGTGCCCCACATGATGTGAAGTACTGTTGTTCTACGCAAAGGAAACGAACATATCCAAATGGTTGCACAACACAATATTCTTTATCAGTCGTGTTTGAGGAATGATGCTCAGGTATACTTCCAGCCAAGCTTCAGATTGTCTGAACTTTAAACGCGTCCCACTCAGTGGGATTCAAATCCGGGCTGTGGAAGACAGCAACCAAAATAGCTACACTAAAGTGCATGGTTAATGGTTGTAAAAGCTGAACTGAACAGATTGTATGCAACTACGGGGAGACTAAGCTCATTCAAAACTTTGATTTAAATCCGGTTGACTGGTTTCCTTCAGGAATTACTAACTGGGAGTTTCTACCCATGAAAAATGTACATAAGAACTGTACAGAGCCCCAGCGATAGATTGGACAGCTGAAGAGTAACTTGTTTTACACAGATTACGCCAGTAAATCATAAGCCAAGCAGGCCCGTCAAAATTAAGTTTGTTCTCCCTCCCGAATATCACACCGTTCCATTTAGAAGTTTAGTTGATATGACTTCCAACCTGTGAATTTTAACTTCGGCGCAATTACTGCCTGATAAGAAGCAACAACTAAAGTTATCGCGTGCCTTGATGAGAGATCTTTCGTCCGATTCCGCAGTGATGGTTCCAGTTACATCGACCTCTGTTGACCAAAAGTTATGAAAACTTATGATGATCGCTGAAATTTCGAAATAATCTTGCAAACGCAATTTCCCCGTGTTTTTAAGGTAATAGTTTCCTTGTTCCAGCTCGAACAGTCTTGTACCGCGTACCACTGTTCTGCTTCGGCAAATGACAAGTCCATAAACTCGACCGCGATGCGTGATCTTGGCGACCATTGTTCACTTATTGTATGCTACACGAAAGTTGTTCAGTATTGTACAACTGGGCATCACCTGACACATCTGAGTCATGACGGATTCATACAGATTACGTGGCAAGCTAACTTGGAGTGGGGTTAAAAGCGTTCATCTACCTCCTGGGGTGGGTAAACTCTCCGGAAAAGATGACTGCATCAAAGTCATAATTAAAGTCTGTTCGATTTCTTTATGCGGTCATGAGTTTTATCATCATACTGGTGTTGGTGTTGGTGGTAAGAGTGATGCTGGTGCTGGTAGTGGTGGTAATGGTGGGATTCGAGCACACGACTTCCGGGGTGACAACCTGGTGATCTTGACCGCTTGACCCTTTCGTACAAACAGTGGAGAGGAGCTTAGATTATTCGACTCTGGACACGTAGTTCTGGGATGAAGTGTCTAATAACGAAATTTTCGGCGATGGATAACCTGCGCAAGCTGATATATTTATCAGGGAAACATTATAAATAAACCTGAAAACGTCGCTTGGTTGTATCTACCAACTAGGCGAGAAGTGCCACGACAAATGATTCAAAAGTAGTGTTGCTGAGCCAGCGACGGTGACATTAATTTATGGTTTGAACTAGCCCAACTAGCAGAAATGGGCCCACGGAACTTCTTCCTCTTTCAGCGAAGACTATTCTGCTGCGATTTGGGTCCGGACTCAGACGCCTTTGGAATACAGTAATATCAAGATACATCAGATCCACAATAAGGTGGAAAGTAAAGGCTGGGTGACACCGACGATCGTCGCTTTCCATAGTGACCATTTAATCACTTTAATCGCTTTTTACTCAAGCCGTTTTTTGGACATCATTATGTTCTTCGTGAATATGAGGGTCTCATGTTAGTGAACAACATGAATTGCGCTTGATTATATGGCAACTTTCATCACTTTGCTCAAAGCACCCCCCCAGTTGAGTATTTAAATGTTGGATTCAGAATAACTTCTGTTTTCGGCTGCCTTATTCTGTCGAACTTATGAATGGGTCTTTACCTGTACTCGCATAGTATATTCATTGATAGCCGTCTGGGAAACAATTGAGTGGCCCTTTACGCTCGTGTAATGTTCGCGGAAACCGGTCAAACATTTTTGGGGGAGTCTATATACTATTTGTTTGCTTAGTAAACCTGTGGTAAAAAATTGAACTTGACATCCGTATCTCCGACGAACTAGAAAAATGAACCTCCGTTCCGTCCATCTGCCTACCATAAATTTAACGAGGTGAAATGGGGCTGACTCAAACAGGTCTATAACAAACTTCTCCTCACAGACACCTTTACCGTGCTGCAGGCGTTGCAATACAACAGCTAGCATGGAAACAAACGATCTAACAGGTTTTGCTTAACATGATCAGGATGCCCAGATGTACTCTGGGACTGTCTTTGTACGTTGGGTGAGTGATCAAATAAGGAAGTACCCGAGCTGTCGATGAGGCTTCGTTTTTCGAATGATAGAGCGTACACCGAACTTTTGGCACTAGTCGGCGTTCATGCACGAATTCGAATTACACTGGGGTTAAGGTCTTTTTACCAAATTCTGTCGCATGTGTAGTTTATCACATCGCTGACTGAAGCGACATAATTTGTGCACAAAGGACTTTCTGTCTAATCCATAACTCCGGTACATTGGCTAGTTGTCTTGGGTTTCTTCCTTGTAACGCTGTTTTATCAACATAGGCCAGTTTGATCAACTTAAACAGCTATCCTTGGCAGTAACTCACTTCAGCGGTTGGTAATTTTGAATAATCGCGGTTGAGCAACTTCCGTTCTTCTCTTAATAGTCCAGCTTCATATGCCAACATTTCTACCCGTTCGTCGGTTTCCATGGCACTGTTGTAGTAGCCCAGGATTTGTGCGCGCATTTGTGATGGTTCAGTGATGGTATTATCCGGGAATTGATCTGCACGAGCCAGCTGTTGCTCCTGTTCGTCAATTTCACCCATATAGCGCTTAGATAATTGAATGAGGAAAAATTCATTTTCTCTGGTTCTGAAATGTTAAGAAATATATCGTTCATTCATATTTTAACACGAAATATCGGTTTGTGAGCGCATGCAGTTATTCACAATCGCAAAATCTCACGAAAAGAAACTATGTAAATTGAATGCAATCGGAGGCAACGAGTTATCTGCATATAATCGGAGGAGCTATCTGACCCAATCATTTGATGCTTATTTGAAAAATTCACCCTCTACATGTTTTATTTAATGAATAATTGTGTTTTTGTATGAGTTACATCTTCCTGCGTGATCTGGGCCTATATCTGACCCGAATCCCCAGATGCATAACATAAAGCAAATTATCATTCCGATTTAGGGGTCAATTGCAGCCCACGCAAATAGGGGAGAAGTGTGGCGTTTCATAATTTTTTTGACTAAATTTGTAAAAACCAGAACAACACACTGCAAAGCTTGTACCAAATTGAACGTACACAAAGGGAAAATGAATAACGTTTTTGAAACAGAGCATCCTTGCATTCGTAACTGGTGGTCTGAATATATTTCATGGAAGGCAGTGAGTTCCGTCTAACATTAGGTACCAAACCATCGTCGTCCGTGTATAGAATACATACTGAATTCCTTAGAAAGTCAAACTTAATTTCTCAGTGAGTCTTTATTTTTTAGTTGCTCTTTCTTCTTAAGATATGAATGATTAAAGAAGAGCTTCAGAATAACTTTTCGTCATTCCAGCGGATCGAAATTCGTAGTTTTTATCCACTCACCAAAACCTCACAAGGTAGTTTGTTCCCTGTGTCCTCAAACAGCTCTGCTTGACCCTATTCCATATTTCGGGCTATTCTCCTCATATTAGTTTATTCATTATATGAACAAGAAGAAAATAGGACAGACATTAGGCAAGAGAAAATAGACCGACAATAAATACAAAGTCAATTCCGAACAGTCGTGCGTATAGTTGATATTGATTGAACAGAAAATAAAGAAAAGAAGACTATGACAATAGAACCATAGGAAAACCGAGCAAATGTTTGAAAAAGAACGAAACTCGAACCGATCAAATCATTTTACACAAACAAATTCAAATTGAACTAAATGGAGCGGTCCCGACGAAAAAACTGTGCGACATAAACATTTAGAAAATATTAACAGTTCGCGAAAAAATTATTAATGCTGTATGATGATATAAGACTGGTACTCTCTTCTACACTGCAATCACTGTTTATGAAAAAACGCGCACATTAATTTGACGATTCCGGAAATAGTAAATTCGTCATTCAAATGAACTCATTAGAATGTTTTTCGCCGTGACCGGTTGGTGGCACGCTCGAAGATTAGTTAGGATTTTATTTCGTGTACAATATGTGCACTAGGAAACGGCATATTTGAATAAAGTAATCGGTGAAGAAATGAGATGCAACCTGGTATCAGAAGAAATAGGGATTTCTAGAGAAGATAAGATAAATTTATACGGATTCAGGCAGCTAATTCTTCAGATTTGACTATCGAGCAAAAGCTTCGGTTCGCCAATGAACAACAGGCTTCACAGGAAAACGCAACTTAAAACAAATTGGAAGTGCCATCGGATTATGCTTCATTACTTCACCGATTACTTTATTCAAATATGCCGTTTCCTAGTGCACATATTGTACACGAAATAAAATCCTAACTAATCTTCGAGCGTGCCACCAACCGGTCACGGCGAAAAACATTCTAATGAGTTCATTTGAATGACGAATTTACTATTTCCGGAATCGTCAAATTAATGTGCGCGTTTTTTCATTCCAGGCTGAGAATAGATCCGTTTTCATGCATCCAGTTGTGTTGTGCGTTTCGGTCGAAATATGCCGAAGCATGCAGGACAATTGAAAATCCTATTCAAAATACTTCAATTTACCAACAGCGACTGAGTTTCATGAAAATATAAATAAATGATGGTAATGGAGGACAGACGGTGATTAGGATTTGACTTTGAAATATTACTTCTAGCCCCCGGTTTTCGGGAAAACAGCCTAAACAAAGAAACCGATGAATGCAATAACATTCATGTTTTAACCCGATTGATTGGTCTGTATTATACTAAATGCATATTACTTTTTGTAAGCCTTTCCCCTCATGTTTCCATTTTCATTTCATATGGACTGTTCCCAGGCCGGTGCTAAACAGATGTATATATGTATACTTGCACATATACGTATATATATATATATTTATATATACGTATAAATGTATGTATGTATATTTATATATGCCACGGACTTTCCATAGTGGCAACGCTTATAACAGGATATGGAAAAGGGGATCTGAGCACAATAGAGAAACGGTGAACAAATTGAACAAGGAGAACAGTGTTTTTGTGTTTGTTTCACCATGCGATGTTTGACACTTCTTACTTTTCCATCTGTTTGTGGATCATAGAATTTCAACAGCAGTCGCGCACCAGACTTCAATTGGGGACCATATCTTTTAGCGTCTCTAACCAACGGCACTGCTGATCCGTTGGCTTCTAATCTGAAAGGCGGGTGGTGCCGAATGAAGTCAATGCTGAAGCTGCTTCACAGCCTCTATGTCAAATTTTAGTGTGACCGCTATGAAACATCGATTGGCACTGCCGGAACGTGCCAACAGAGGTCAGAATGGTAGACGATGAGTAGACATACTCTAAAACCGTATCCGAGTTCATTTTCAATGACCATTTGCATCAAACTAAGGTACATTCAACCGAAAAAACATAAACAGTGATTGCAGTGTAAAAGAGAGTACCAGTCTTATATCATCATACAGCATTAATAATTTTTTCGCGAACTGTTAATATTTTCTAAATGTTTATGTCGCATTGTTTCATCACTGTCACCCCTTCAGTTAATTCACTGCACAGTTTGGTTAGGTTGTGTATGTTTTCCGCCGAGGTATATCGCTTCAGTCTTATGCTGAAATGCGCGGGATATGTGGTCCGCAACAGGCTTGCACCAATGTTTTGTGCCCTATCGTGTAAATGCAGAATGAAAAACGGTCCGATCACTTGCCTAGTAGCCGAGTGTGTCGCATGCTTGCGTTCTACCCATGAGATCTCGGGTTCGATCTCGATATGGTGGATAGATTCATAGTGCTGATGAAACCCAATCAAATCTTAACTGCTGTTTAGTGCTTCCTAGCTTTCTTATTTACGTCTCATTTGCTATATACACGACGAATTCCCATTTGAAATGTAATCAACTCCTCCATTTCTCACATGAACGAAGTAACCTAATAAATGTAAAGTAGCCCAAACACGTGGTTTATTACAGATGCGTTGTGTACATGCTACGGCATCGATTGTCAGTCGCACGTGAAAAGTTCGTGCGTGAGAACCAGACTGATTTTGACCAGTTCGAGACTGTATCCATTGCATCTTCACTCATCGCAAATTCTGAAGCACTGGCATTGTTTTTGTAGATCCACCCTTCTGTCCTCGATCTGTAGATGGCTTCCAGTTCAGTCGACCGCTGTAAATTCTGGCGCTGCGTTTTCCTAACTGATAGACTTTATTTCAGTATCAAGATCCATTTATGCTAATAGCCGACTTTAATTTCGAGTTTACTGCACTTTTTCGCCCTAGTTCACCAGGGAATATAGTGTCTTGGACCTGGTTGAATCTGTTTGCCACCCTCCACACGGTCCACCCCAACAGTCTATCTAGTCACCTCTCCCTCAGGTGTCTTGACCCGTACGTAATATCGAACATCAGACATGCACTTAATTTCATCCCATTTCTTCGTTCGCCCACCACACTCGATTATCCCCCCCCCAACCCTCTCTTTCTCGTGACCTGGATATGGTCTGACTCACCATGTCCTATTACTATCGTATAGAGTTATCTGATCTCATTCGTATTGGTCCTCTATCTCACCCATACGTTGCCCTGCCCCATGTGCGCTTCGAAGTTATTTCACTTATCGCCTGTCCGTTTGACGGAGTGGCGAACTCCCTCGTTCGCATCTTGGTTCTCGATTGGCATTGCTTATTTCGCCGGGTTCAGTCATACCCCTGGGAAAGCCACGATTTGAGGTGTATTGTTTATGTAATTTTAGCGCCTAATATTTACAGTACCGCATACTTATTCGCAACTGTTGAAGCCGAATCAACCTCTAGGACACTTGGACTTGGCTTCTAAGGTTGCGCGTCACTCAACGTTGACCTGGATAGGTATTTAGATTTAACAGCCCTACTGTTAATC
>UZAN01042568.1:10329-47340 GCA_900618425.1 Echinostoma caproni | reverse complement strand
ACAGAGATTCAGATAGTACATTCTTTGACAGCAAAAAGTGCCCCCAGTTATGTATCTGACAGTTTTGGTGCACCAGTTTTAAGAGATATCTTCCAAATTGGTCAGTTTTTGGGTTATAATTACGATGGCATGATAGGAAGGATGTGCGTTGTCAGATTGATGCAAATGTTGGTTTTGGGGGATCAGATCTGCCTAAACAAACTTCACGAATACCAATTGACTCCCTTTAGTTTTGATATTTATTTTGTGATAATTTTCGTCTCCGCGGACTGTTGCTTATTTCCGGACATTCGTTAGTTATGTTTTTCAAACGTGATGAGTTTACTGGCCCACAACTAAGCCACGTTAACAGAAAGCATACACGATTCGAGGTTTGTACAGTCATTCAGGCAAACACATCAATATCTGCTTGTACAACCTGATAGCTGCCTTAGAAGAGCACAAGGAATTGCAGTACAGTGTATTAATTTGTTTAGGTTTGTGTACGGTGAACAGATATCTACTAATGTTTGGAATAAGTCATGTGCTGTCACGCCTTAGCAGACTGGAATTCTTCGATAACTTAGTCTGGATAGCTTTACGTACGATATGGGCAGAACACGGCTACGGACAGTGGAACGAAGTCCAATAAAGTAACACTGTTTATCGACAAATGGTATGAATCGTGGTTCTAAAGTCATACAGTAATAATAAAAACAGAAAAAGTAACTTACCGCCAGGTAAGCAACCAAATTAAAGGGCAGCAGTAAACGTCCGTGACAGCAATGGTTGGAAAAAGATCTACCCAGCAGACAACTAAGCGTAACAGTAGCGCAACAGTGAAATTCAAATAGGGAGAGGATACAGTATGGTATGGAGAAGGCTTACAATACAGTTCCGTTCCGGAATAAAACGATAGAGAAGGAAAGTACAATGGATTTAGGTTACAAAATATTCCCATTGTTCTGTCAGAGAAGTCTGAAAGTGGCTAAGACAGATCTGTTTCTTTCGATACTTCTCATCAGGCCAATACAGTACACACAATCACACATGTATAGACACAACACAGTGATAATCCGTAATGTAAGTACTCATACAGTTATTATGACGATTGATGCTGATTTTCACATCTTCGTACCAATGTAACAGCAATGAAATTTGGTGCGTTTACTGGTCCATACAGCCAGACAAATCTGCTCCTCCAAAGAGCTTCCAGATGAACTGCTTCGGATAGGCAACACGTTAAGGGAAAACGGCCATCCAGAAAGCCTCATCAATTGGCGCATTGTGACTGATTCTCAGCCCTGTCGTTCTACGGTCCCTAAGAAAAGGGTTTGTGCACCAATTGATTTCAAGAGGGATGTGCTAGCCGAAACACTAACTCGTCGATTATTCCAGGCCATTGAATGAACTTTCTTTGCTGCTACACTCTGTCTCGCCCTGACTACGAAGCTTGCGCTGCGGTTACAACTCAAAGACAAGTTGCCTAGTCAGTTTACTTCATTTTGTGTGTACTCCTATTTCTGCTCCTGCGGAGCGGAATACGTAGGAAGAACCACTTGGCGATTAGCAGAGAGAGAATTCAAGAACACTGTCCAGCTTGGCTATCAAGAGGGATCAATAAAATTGCGACTAGTGCCAACCCTAGCCCACGCACTCGACACGGATCACGAACTGACACGTAAGGGGGGCATTCAAGGTCATCTACCGGGTAGCATTTAACCGATCACAAGGATTGAGACAAAGAATTCTGTGCACAGCCGAAGCGACCGCGATCAGGCTAAACCAACCAATAGTGTATTGTATTGTATTGTAATAACTTCTGCAAGCATGAAGCCCACATTTCATTTTAAAAATATACAGTTTGGAGTAAGGGAGAAAGCGAAAATAACAATGAAAAAAGAGATTTAAGTTCCAAAACTGTTAACAAATTGTGTGAAAACCTTGTTCTTTGTTAATAAGAATACGCGTTAATGAGGGTACTGTGAAGTTACGATAAATGTTTATTCTAGAGGGAACACAACGATATTGTGATCTAGTTGAGGGATGGGAACAACAGGAAGTTAGGTCAGCGTGTAGCGGATGTGTGGGGTCGATGAGAATCTTATGCGCAAACTTTTCACATGCATTTCAATGACGTTCGCATAGGTTAGTTATCAACTCCTTTAGTGGGATTGAAGAGACACGGCTAATGATCATCAATCCACATCGAAACAAATTAAAATCTTTCTTAAGGAGGTTGGGGAAAATAACAGGTGAACAATAAAGTAAAATAGGGAAAACACACTGATACACAAAGTTGGAAATATTTGTTTTTGGAATACGAAACTGACGAGGTTTACGGATACGAAAAGAAAGTCGTCGAAACTTACTGATGATGTGTTGAATGTGAGAGGTCCAGTGAAGATTAGTATCAATAAAAACGCCCAGGTATTTAATACAGTTTACTCGGGATACTGGTTCGAAACCAATCGACACCGGTTCAGATGGGAAAGAAGAGCGTGACAGTGTAAAAAGACATTCGAAACATTTGGAGGTATTAATAGATGCTTCCGATTAAGAGATAGGCCCGATGTGGCGGAAAACCGTTGGACGTTATCCAAGTTGTCAGAAAATTGTGGAAGACCAGAAGGGTCAGAGATAGCCTGGCACAAGACCACATCGTCAGCATACTTGAAGGGAGAAATAGGGGCGCAAGCAGACAAGTTACTAATATCAGTAGAAAATAAGTATGGGGAAAAAACTGCACCTTGGAGTACTCCAGAGCTGTTTAAAAACGGTTTGGATTTCCTTCAACCTAACCTGGTACACGGAGTTCTCCCGGAGAAGTAATCGGCAAGCCAAGGTAATAACTGTCTAGGACAACCAAAGGTCTCCAGTTTATGAAGAAGAAGGGAACGGGGAATAGAATCAAAAGCAGATGAGTAGTTGAGAAACACAACGGACAGATTTCGCAGAGTTATGCAAGGATTTGGTAATTTTATGTAAAAGAGAGGAAACTGCATCCTGCATGTCTCTGTTTGATTTATAAGCAAACTGAAGGGGATCATATGGGACATAATGGAGGACTGAATGCGCTTAAGAACAACAGAGGTTAAAGCAATTGGACGAAAGCGGTTGGTTAGAACGTTTGAAGTACAGGATTTGGGAATGGGAACAATTGTTACTGGTTTCCAACAATGTGGTACAGAGCAGGTTTTTAAGGAATTGTTCAAAAATGATGTGAATATTTTACTGAGAGAATAGGCCCCATATTTCAGAAGGGAAGATGAAAGACCATCGGGACCAACACTGCACGTGGTTTTCACGGTACGCAAAAGCTAAAGAGTTTCTTCTTTCGAGACGGCCTCTACTTGAACGGCATCGTCCAAAACAAATGGCGTAATCGCATTGCTTGATTGGTGGATAAATGCTGCAATAACACTGTCCAAATCCGTTGTACAATCCGGCGTTTTGGAGTTGGTCCCACACAGCAAAAAACAATCTGTCAAAACCCTACTGCTGTCGATAAGATCGTGAAACAGACATCAGTTTGACTCATCCTTGACTGGTCCATCCGGACACAGTCCTCAACATCAATCATCACAATAACTGTATGTCTACTTACATTATGGATTATCACGTTATGTTTTGTGTCTATACATGTTCGATTGTGTGTACTGTATTGGCCTGATGAGAAGTATCGAAAGAAACAGATCTGTCTTAGTCACTTTCAGATTTCTCTGACAGAATAATGGATTTAGATGAAGTTTAGTTAATGCTAACATATAGGAATGCAATCCCTTAAGGGTGGTGTTAATCAATAGTATGCGTATAGGAGAGCAACATTGATATAAGGAATAAGCAATCTTACGGCAAGTGGGTGTGTCAACGGTGGGGTAGTCTACGGCTTGGTCCCTGGTGGCGCCAGGTTTCTACTCGCAGAACAAACGATCAGAAAGTGTTAATGCCAATGGGAAATGCAACCTTGGGAATAAACATATGGTAATCACAGCGTTAAAAGTCCGGTAAATACGGCATCAGAATATATAAACGTCATCATTATAGATGCCACGGGATGAACGAAAAAAGGACAGTTAAACTGTTGAGAAATTAAACACTGAATGCTACTCATGAGTAGTCTAATGGTTAACAGGGGAAGAAACATAATTGAGAACAGTAATTAACAGGGCATTTCTTCGAACAGCATAGTCCTGATAAAACAATTGAAATGTCTTCTTTGCTTTGCAGAACTGATAAAACAATGATTATCGTTCATTGAATCTCAGTTTTCACATAGTTTAAATTCCTGGTATGATCGATCAAATAGAAACAGAAAAAATAGAAACATGGATGGCATTTGTTGATCTGAACCCAGGATTGCAGAACACTGATGGACATGGACTTAATAAAATTCCAATGTGAGGCAATTAAATAAAAGCTAAGTTTAATCGATTTGTCAGACAGGGGATGTATGAGTGATGAGTAGGATCAGTGAATTTGTTCAGGTAAATTTAAACAAAAACAATAGATATTTGGTATCCTAAGACCGGAAGAACATGTCTCTGAGAAATGTATCCGCAGAACCGAACGAATACATGGGCTTAGGGGTCATGTTCACAGATGAATATTGGAAACTGATAATTATTTTTATGTTGAATTGATGAAAATTTCAGCGGCCTAGGTGGGACTCAAACCCACGCATGGACTCCGCCTACACTTTGGTACAGCGCACACTCTACCAGATAAGCTATGAGGCCACCATTCTTGGGTTCGAATCCCACAAAGGCTGTCGAAATTTTCACAATTTCAGCATAGGACTTCAGTCTGCCAAACAACAATTCGAACGATTAATATTTAACCGAGACCTTATGACAGGCGGACACATCAGATCAGAGAAACCCCAAAGATTTATCAAACCGGAGCACCCTCGAGGTTCATGCATGCAAAATCCGGTTTACCACAATATTGGAATATGACTGATTGATGTTCTGTATTCTGCATCGTGTTCAAAGTATTTGTTTCGCTTCATAAGGACGTTGCGAACTGAAGTTCCGTGAGTTACCATCAACTGTTCTTTTAGCGCTGATTCCTTTTGTTCCTTCATGAAACTGTTCAATACTTGTGCGACTGTGTACGCGAGCCCAATTTGACCCTTTCTATCCCCTTGGAATGCACCCAAACAAACCGATTTTCTGTGTATATAAACGCCCATTTTGAAGTAAAGTTCAAATCAAAGGAAACGACGGCATGGTAATGAGAAATCCCCTTGTTTCTCTCTCTCTCTCTCTCTGTCTCACTCTATGTTGGAAGATACCTTTTTGAGATTAACCCGGAAAAAAAACTAGACGGCATTATTGTGATTTTTTATCTGTACGATTGTCATGTTGCTCACATGTCAGCTCGTTCTGTGTCCCGTTTAACAGAATTTGATATCACTTCTCAGTATACTGACGAGGACTGGGAATCCGGAAGGTGCATTACAAGGCTATTTTTCTGTACGCCCTAGCTTTTTTTGAGTAGCTCACAACCGAGAAATAGATGGAAATATCATATCATCACAGTGCACACGAAATTTGCATATACGATCAACCGCAAATTGTGGAACAGTTGCCAATGAAATTCTCTTGACTTGTGGACCAACCAAGGATTTTACAGAGCAACACAATAAGCCGAGGAGTCCGGCTGAATCAACACCAACAGTTAGAAAGAGGCAACATTCGGTATAGATTTGCTCTTTGAAAGTGACTTTCTATTCCGTCATTGATGTTTGTCCTGAAACGTACATGCATGTTGATTCCGATTGCACAAATCCCAAGTAATCAGAGAATGAAGCTCTAATCACTTGAATACTTTGTCATTTCACTTACAACTGTTACGTGACCATACTTGGACAATACTCTTAGCTCTTTGCGAAGCAATATTACTGATCACCTATAAACTCAACTCCTCCCCCCCAACCCCACCCCCGCCCCGTCATCCGGTGCGTACACATTAACAGTTAGCCCTACACTGTCCTTAAATTTATTGCCAGTTAAATTTATTGTGCAATTTTGCGTTGCTTGGTTGTGTCTGAATGAATGTTGAATCTTCCACAGTGTGCGTTGCTTCCGCTTGCTAGTTTTGTGCCTCCGGAGAGTCCATCACTTCATGAAAACACACCCCCTAGAAACTCCATTCACCTCCTCGAGTTCTTGCAACTGGTGTGTGTGTGTGTGTGTGAGTTGGAGCAGAACACACAAAGCGGGCGTTCCATATAGTTACTCGTTTGACCTGAGCCGATGGATCGAAAACCAACAGTAACACTGGATAGATGAAGCATTCGATTGACCGAAATGCAGATCGAAAATCGAACTTTCCGGTTTTACAATCCTGGTTACGAAATAATAATAATAATAATAATAATAATAATAATAATAATAATCGGAATTTTAAAAGAACTGATTGACCCGTTGATCTAACGGAGGTCATGAAAGTAGAGAGGGGAGGGGATATTTGAAATCGGTTCCGGGTATTGTTCATAGATTTGCAGATTTCAAATTTGTTTAGATGAGGGAAGAAAAACCTAGTTGAATGAGGCGGCTCTCAAAATTGACTGATCTAAGGAACACGGATGATGAAAAGTCAGCTTTGCAGAAACTGCGGAAAGGGAGGTAACAAGGGAACTCAAAAACCTGAGCCGTTGACTTCCAGAGGAATGAGAGACGGTATGGAGACAGATCAGATTTTGATGAAGTTGTGAGTCTCTGATGAAAACGAATAGAAAACACATTGGACACTAGGTCGACATTCTCATAATTCGAATATATATTTCCGTTCGTTCAGGGTTTTGGCTACTGACCGAATAGCTCAGGGTTCCAACTACCAGAGGTTCAAGTCCCGATAAGGGATAAAAACCTAAGCCCTTCAGATCAGTCCAAACGAGGAGAAAACAGTGATTCATTCAGTGCTGTTTGTGTGTTGGCCGTCACGCAAAACGTTTCCTTTGGATATAGACTGTATTCAACCTGTGAAAAATCAATGAAATCGCATGTAGAGTAACATGCACATACAAAATCAGAGCATCCGAGTAATGGAAGATTTCTTTCATTCACTATATATTGGTTAAAATATTTGGAAGGTGACATCTGCGCTTCGTCTCGTTTAATACACTTTCAACTGTGTCAACAGCCGATGCGTTCTTAGTCCTTGACATAAAATAACTATATTCAGGTTGACTGTGATGATTAAAACCTGCAAGTGGCTACGTGTTACAGTTTCTGGACAAAAAACCACCAGCCAACGGTATAGACCTATCAGAAACCATGAGATTCAAATAGGACCTGTGCGAAGAAGAAAATTCAAGCAGACGATTGGTGAAGATCTGCCTAGCTAATGAAATTTCGTGAAACCGATAATTTAATGCTATCTTCCGATAAACTGAACCAATACTTCAGTGGCTTTATTCCCGCGTCTCGTTGATGTAGAGTTTGGTCTCCAAATACAGCTACGATTCCGTGCGTTGCTTGCGACTGCGATTCGTGGTTCATAATGCGTGTCTACTAGAATCATGTACTCAAAACTGCAGCAGTTCATTGCCCGGCACTTTTCTATAAACTTGTTTACTGAATTATATCACCGGCACATGCAGTTGAAAAAGCGTCTGAGAATGAGAATCGATTTATCATTTCAAGCACGACAGAGAACCGCTTTGTTACATGTGCATCTTTCCACGTTTCCCCAATGGCATCGAGATTTTTGTGTTTCTGTTGTATCCCGTTTGAGTAGATAATTGATCACGTAGCGAATTAGGCAGTTCGTTCACTTGTAGTAGCCACAAATGCAGCCGGTCCAAAGGGCGGTGAGCAAGCAGGAGGACAAACCACGTAAGCAGGCGAACCGGTTCAAGCGTCACATGACATCCGAATGTAGTCAAGCTGGGCAGTCAAACCGTCAACGAATCAATCAGCGCAGACAATCCAATACTAACACCTTATTGGCTGGAACCGATAGAGAGCCTAGAGTTAGTCCGCATATGGTGAGTGTGTGCATGTGAGCTAGCAGGCATCGGCCAATCAGTCAATCAATCAAACCGATTATGGGCATGCACGAAAAATGTTTTGGTCAACTGTGGGCTACAACAAACAGTGTTTCACATTTAGAGAAGATGAACAATATTATTCCAAAGCAAAAGCTGAAGGAATAATCATTTGCACTGATATTCACGCGGTAGAAGGAGGTTTGTCGTTCTATTCGGTTCACACGTTTTCAAAATTAAATGAAAGGAACCAACGGAGGCATAAAATAGCCTAAGGTCAGTTGAGACAAAAATTGTAATGTGAGATGATATGTTGTTGATTTTGCTGTTCCAATAGAAATCATTACTGTTGTTGCTGTATAAAGTGTTCAGACAAATCATTTTGCACATGATAGTGTTGGAGGGTTTGGTTCGATCAGTTGGTGAATCGGGTTGGAATATTTCTAACCGAGTCATAACCCTAGAAACTAGTGAGGAGATGCGCACAGTGCGATGCCTGCATCAAGCTCGCAGAGATGAGTTGTGCTATATCATTTATAGGGAAACTAAAAGACTTTTTGGACAGTTAACTGGTGATCGAGTGGGTGCTGCGCTTAAGCATTGCCTGTGAGGTTCAGGGTTCGACCCCACCCACCCACCCCCAGTTGGGTTGAGGGAATCGCACTGCTGATTAGAGCCAACCAGATCGAAACAGTTGTCCAGTGCTTCCTAGCTTTTCTTATTTCATCAACTGTACACAAATTGCTGATTATCACTTGATTGTAATGAAGCACAAAAATAACATCGAACGTAATTCAAATATTTCTATATGAATCTATCTGTTAGGACTGGCCAGTCTCGGTTACCCGAAGTGTCCGACGTTTCGCGTATCGCTGTTATATTATTAGATCCACTTTGCTGTTGTTGGCAAACGTTTCCGTAGACATTGAAGGTCATAGATCGAGTATCAGGTTTGCTGAATGCAATCTAAAACGTACGGAACACGTTTACGGTCTACCTTAAAATGTAGAAGTCATCCATTGATTTATCAAAAATTGCCACGGTGGTCTTCAGCTTGTTCAATTCTTCCATATTCTCTGCCCTCTATCTCTCTTTCTCGCACACACACACACACGCTCTGACCCTTCACTGGATTCATGCGTTCTGATAGCCTTATGAAAGGAGGAAAGTTGTGACTTGTTTCCTGCGTGATCGTCCTTCTGGACTTACATTTGTTGAATCACACCACCATATTCATCCACTTACTTCCCGCCTATCAGAACTACAGATTGTTTACCACAGCACCATGTTCACGGTGCAGGAGTTAAAAAGTTGTTTGTTTATCCTCTGCCCAATTATCTATACCATTTTAAGATTAATTTAAGAAATCATCATTTTGATTTGCGAAGCCGTCTTTTTGAATTGAGAAATCCTCACTACACACTCCACAGGAATGGCAATTCGTTTATTGCAAGAAATGACGGCGATTAAATAATATGTACAAAAGATGATCATTGGTTACCCCGACTTCCACCAATCGCATTCCAGTATAGCTTGCATCATTCTGCTTCTGTCTGGACTGCACTGTCTCGGATTGGCTGGCACGATCCGCATATGGTGTGTAGTCAGAAGCAGTGACATGTTCGCGCGTCATTGATGTCACCTTTGAAATTTGATTGATCACAGGTGTCCAAAAGCTGTAACGCGCAGCTCCACGACGATTCTCAACAAAAAATATCCGCTGTATGTGTGGTTCATAATTTTTGTTTATTTCTTTGTTTGTTTGCATTAAATGGTTGGCTCGTGTTTTTGAAATGATTTGTGTATGACGTTAAACCACGGAACGCAGACCGCTATCTTCTGAACATAGGACTTCCAATCCCGGTTTCCTTAGATGAACCAGAATTTCCTGTGAAAAAAGTACATTGCACAGTGAGTGCTCTATAACTTTTTCAGTTTAATCTGTCGGAGATCCAATTTAAGATGTCTGAGTAACAATTTAAGATATCATATTGCTATGTTTTCAATCTGCACTATGCAAGGCACTATCCACATATCAAAATGACATCTTAATTTGATACTCGGACATCTTAAATTCATATTGTGACATCTTAAATCAAATTTCTGACATCTTAAAATGAAAAAGGTATAGAGTAATACTTTGTATTTCGCAGATAGCTGTGATAAGCTCCCCTGTTTTCCAGAACCTCAGATGGTGCCTATTTAAGTCCTTCATAACTACGTGTGTTCCAGCACGTTATAACCACTTGTCTGCATTTCACTGTCAAGGACAAAATAACTTTGTTAGACATTGTGGGGAATCATTCTACCTCAGTTATTGTTTAGATCGACTTCGGATATCATCACATTGTGTGTGTGTGTGCGTGTATCAAACTTATGCTATTGAATATTGATTCGAACAGTGTCACCATCAAGTGCAGTTGGAACCAGTGATCAGAAGACACAAATCAATGAAAACATTCCCATAGCAATCGGGAAAAGTCCGCATGTGACCGGAACTATGCGGGTCTGTTTGTGGACATGAATGGTACGCGAATAGCTCATCCGTATCACCCTCTTTATTAATCTGCGCAGTGTGCTTGAGCTCTCACCCTCATGTGAACGTATCTATTGACCAATAGCATGTCATAAAGAGCCTTAACAAGGTGAATTAAAGAAAGGCAAAAATGGTGGTGAGAAAGTTGTTTCAAATGGTGATAGCAAAATTGGGTTTGATCGGACTCCATGTCTCAATGCTGCTCTTTCTCATTACCCGATCGTCATGGTCAAATTGTTACTGATGGAAGCTAATTGTGTGATTGTAATCCGATTGGTTAAAAACAAGTCAGTTGACGGAAATGAATTGCACACTGCACGAACGGCCATTGGATACATTTCAACTGACCAGTTGCTTTCTATGAGGTGCACTATTTATTTAGGTGAGCCTATTTGGAAAAAGAAATACGTCAGCAGCTCACTTGTATTTTACCTGCTCCCTTTTGATTGAGTAGTTTTTCATTTAATCATGGATATTTTTCCACTTTTTTTAATTCCCAATAATAAATAATAATAATAATAATAATAATAAATAATAAATAAAAAGAAGAATAAAGAGGAACAGATCAATAAAGTTATTCTAGTCTCACACTGCATTGCATTCAACCAATGCCACTAAAGTCGATGGCAGCATTACCCAAACTGGCAGACAATTTTAAAGCAATCGCAATCACTAAATCACTGTTTTGTTTCTTTAGTGTAATTCATCAAAATTTCTCGAAGTTTCCTAAAAGTAAGTTATGCATAGTTTATCCGAATTTCACTGAAATTCATCAAGCGGTTCACGCTTCCTGAACTCACAGTTTTCCCAGGACAGAACGACGAGTTGTCCACCCTACTTTATCCCATCCTCTTAAAGGCTAGTCTTCAAATCTCAGATTTCTTCAAGTCACTTGATTGTACAAACTCAAATTACCACCCAATTGTTACAGCAAATGACCTTGATATCAATGCAGTGTTCGAAGCTTCTGATCACAGCAGTAACGAACCGATAAACCGGCAATTTGAACAGTAAACTTCCGTTGTGATACAACTAGGTGACCCCATTTGGCCGTATTAGGTTTGCCGGTGGTGAAGAAGTCTATGATTCCTCCGAAAATGCATTCAACCGAATTCAGTCTGTGGATGATGCCATCGTAGTTATGGTTTGGTTGGAAGTAGAAGAGTGGGCTATTCGGTAAATTAATCCAGTTTTTGTAATATGAAGTGCAAATTTCGGGTATCAACAGTTTCCGGGAGGAATTGTCCTTGACAGACTTTTCATATAAAGTTTCATATTCGCTTCGCAGATCATTCGGGCTGATCATTTAGTTTGAAATGCTGATCCTATCACCTGGATTATCTGATTGTTTGAAGCATTTAATCACAGTCGCGTGGAGCTGCACAAACTCAAATATTCTTCCACAATAAATGAGCAGCTTGCTGAAGTGGCATGTACGTACATAGTACTCATTATCACCGGAATGCTTCAGTGAAGTGATTTTTGTGATATTTCGCGGACCTCATTGCCCTATAGGTGCACCAAACGTAGGTGCCCAATGACAACTGTTCCAAGAACTGTGCATATGAGTGGCATGTAACATTCTGTAGATACCTTGATCAAAGCACTTCTGCTCCCTTAGTCCAAATCTGACCTTTCGGGTAACCCATAGAACCGCGGAAATGTTCAAAGACTTATGAGTACACTTTTGGGCCAGGTTTGTACGTTCTTCTGACTTGTCTTTTGAAATCTACAGGCCACTCAACTTGGCATCTCTTTCCACATTGAATGACCAATCCGGTTTCAATCAAACATGTGTGACCATATATGTCTAAAGATAAAGTCACGAAAACAAGTTTGATGGCGTATACTTTTCTACTATAAAACACATGCAAAGAAATAACACCAGCCTCAATCAATCGAGGGTTTATTCTTGAATGTCCAATTGATGCACCGAAGGTTCACACATGCTTACCATGAACTCTCCGGCGTGCAGCCGATCGGATTCCTCGCGCCTCGGCCAACCAGATCAGTTTAAATTTTCGTATTCTGATTGGCTATCCAAAAGCCGTATTGAGGTCCATGCTCAGTGTCATTCTTGTTGCTGTCTTGCTGCAAGATCAGTGTCTTATGATACTCTCAGTTTTTGATCAGTGCGTATTTCATTTACAGCCTGGTAAATACTTTCAAAATGCTTTCCCTAAGTGAATTGTTCATGGGGTTATATCAAAATCTACGCTCAAGTTGAGTATATCATCCTGAGATATTACTTGTTTGATTTGCGCGGTAAACGTCCTCCTAGATTGGCCCCTGAATTACGTCATGCACTAACTTGGATCGCGTACGCACAGTCTGGGCAGTTGGATTCATACGCGCGATTCCGATTCTAGGCATGTGTTTCCCACTCAGTGGTTTAAATCTTGCCTATGTGGACCGGATCGAACAAGGATATAAACACCACTTTCAAGGTTGCTCTTGTTAATTCTTCAGGTCTGGTAACCTTGCAGGTAGATCCTGCTAGCCAGCCAGCCACTTCCAACAAGGGAATTCACAATTACAGAGTAATCACTTTTCACAAAATATTAGGAGAGAAATTCACATTTTGCAGTAATTTCTGTGTAATACGTATGTACGTATTCATGGACATGTACGTACGTAATTATGTATGTATATATGTATGTATGTATGTAATTGTGTTGTATGTATGTATGTATGTATGTATGTATGTATGTATGTATGTATGTATGTATGTATGTCAGTATGTATGTATGTATGTATGTATGTATGTATGTATGTATGTATGTATGTATGTATGTATGAGACGACAGAAGCGCGCCCTTCGATTGGCTACGCTACACTCTCGTGTTTGTTCGTCACGTTGGAATTTATCATTTACCTCAACCATATACCGATACTTATCATGTTCAGGATCTATAGATATTCTCGTCAGGGCATGCTTCGGCTAAATACGGTGAATCCTGCGCTACCCGCTTATTGTTTGCTTGGTGTGAGTCATAAAAGTCCTTGGATCAAAAAACGCAGACTGCACTTACGTGCACCCCTTCTACCATGATGACTGTGCCATCATTGGTCATCACGAACGTTCGCTCACCTGGCTAAATCAAAACATTGGAGACGTTCTCGTGCGAATAGAAGGGTTTGATTGCTACCGGCAGGATAGCCAGCGAAGTAGGAAAAAACCGGAGGCCGTGTGGTTACTTACATCAATGTTTCCTGGTGTGGCAAGTCAGAAGTTATATATAACTATTCTGAAAAATGCACTGACGGTTTGTCTGTTCTTGGTCACCCCAAATTTTCTCGGCACAAAAGTACAATTATCACCAATATGTATATATCTACCTCGTGTACTCGGCCCGACATTACTGCTTTCTTTGATTCCTATATTCGGTTTCTAGTCTGATTATTGGATGAAAGTCTTCACTTACTTGTTGGTGATTTCAATCATGCAAGCATTTCTCCCTTGCTTCTGTTTGGTTTATCTGACCTTTCTCATTCTCCTACCAGAGGTAGTTCTGTGCTAGACAGAGTGACCCTCAAACTATCCCAACTTATTCTCTCTCAAACTAATAGCCCTGGTTTCTACCAGTGCCCATAGTATTCTTCTTGTTAGACCGAAGGTATACTCTCGCATTGTTTATCCAGCATTCACACGTTCAACTCAGATAAAATTTCATCTAAGAGAATTCTCACCCAACCGTACCTCTCTTCTCAACCGTTCTATTGTGATTGTTCAGTCTTGGTTTGGTTCTTGTTCTTCGCTTTTTAAATCTGTCAATCTGTTCACTGATACGATTAAATCGATTTTTACCTTGCGTTGTCTAATGAAAACCCTGTTTGTCTGTAACAGTAGAATTATCTCACTCTTTTTGAAATCACTGAGAAAGTACAAAGAACTGGCGTACAAATCTCGTCTTGCATCACTTGTAAAGCACTACTCTGGGTTAATCAGGTCCGAGATAACGTACCTCAATGCAATCTTCGCCGCTCAAATTCTGCGAACAAAGAACACCAGGCTCTTAAGGCAAGGTATTCGCCCTCTCTGTGGGCAGAACAGAAATCATTCGAATACCCCGGCGGACGTTAACAGCCTTAACGCCGCTTTCATCCACCCACCAAATGAGAGCCAGATTCATTCACTCCCATGCAATGAATCCAGTTCAGTGCCTTTTTTTAAATGATGAAATCTTTAGGCTTCTTCGAGCCTCCAAAGCATCCTCGGCTGCAGGCCGTGATGGTCTTTCTCCGGCACTTCTGAAATTTGGAGCTGCTTCCCTAACCGATATGATGACATCCAGCGTCAATGATTCCTTATCTTCCCGGTCGATTCCTCATTCTTGGCATCCAAAGACCGTTATTCCGATCCCCAAATCCACGTCCTCAACTATTCTTGCGAAACGGTTTCGTCCCATCGCGCTGACCTCAGCGGCTCTAAAGTTAACTGAAAAGGCCATCCTGAGTCCATCGTATGAAATATTTCGTCGTGTGCAGGGTGAAGGAAATGTGAATTGAAAAGTTCAGAAACACTGTACCCATGCTTCGAACTTGTTAGGTCTCATCAGTAGCGCGAATCTATCGATCGAACAAAGAACTTTATTCGGAACATCACAGGTGAACATAGCACGTAGTTGGCCACCGGGAAACTGATTGTTCTGTTTCATTTTTATGCTCGTCTAACCTTGCTCAGTTGCGCACTAAACTCCCCAGGGTTATGGTGTGGTCGGAACAAAACCCCACAACTGACTACTTGTTAGAAGGAAGTAGTCTGGTCGATCAATTACCACTTCTGTGCGTCTCTTCGTTCACACACGCGCCCGCTGACTGACTGCGAAACACCAAGCTGCCGATTGTACTATCCAACCTATCCAACTGACTCGCAATGTCTCCTGTTGATTCCTGTACACGATAGAAATTTTACTTTTAAGAAATCCCAAGCATACATGTTCGTTTCCGTTGATTTGTATAGGTCTGCGTGAAAAAGTATTATTCTTCATAGGATCAGTAACCACAAGCATACGGGTGGGATGGCAGCAGTTAATCGCACATCATCTGCAACTACCTCCAGCGGAGAAGGAGCAGAGCAAACAGTATTCCTCAAATTTAGCGGATCCGAAATTCGTCTTGAATACACCGAAATGCACATGCCATTTGTCCATCAATTGCGGTGTAATCAAGACGCTTAGAACTCACCAATCGGAGTAAGTTGCTTCAATTTTTTCTTTCAAAACAGGCAGTAACTGATAAAGAGAACGAGAGGAGGAAGATTAGTCACTACATTAAAAGTTTATGAGGGTGAAACAAAAGTGACTAGAGTAACTCAGGTTTAACTGCTGTTTTTCTACGCTCAATTAAGCGAAGTTACTGAAAAGTTGTTCAGACTCCTAATTAGGAAGAAGGATATCAAAACCTCCTGTTAATAATTCAGGTGTTCTGCAAGGTGCTGTTCTATCCCCATATCTTTTTTCTGCCTTTATTAATGATCTTTCGGTCCCACCTCCTGCGCACATCCAAACGCATGCTGATGACGTTGTTCTGTGTCAGACAGTTTCATCTCCCTCGGAATTTTTTTCTTTTACGGAAAACCTATCCCACATTCAACAGTTTTCTGACCAATCTGGTTTCAGTCTTAACACATCTAAGTGCGTAAAGTGTATTTTCAGTCTTTCCCGCTCCTCATTTCCAATGAACTCTGCTACCCTCAACGGTAAACCTGTATCCAGAATGACCTCAGTCAGGTACCTGGGTGTCATCATCAACAGTAACCTTCGTTGATCTACACATATTTACAACTGTATGGGAAAACTAAGACGCCTATCTTTTCAGTTACGCAAACTCAGGCAATTCCGAATCCCACAGTCAGTTCTGTCATCCTTTGTTCATTAATGCGTTTTATCCATTGTACTCAATTGTTTCGCTGTAGTGTTCCCCGGTATTTTAAAACAAGACTTCCAAACAATTCGCCGTGGTTTGATGACAATCAGTCATGCATCATGAATCCCAATCGGTTTAATATTCACAGAACTCATTGATGGTCACATGAACTCTTGTGTTCAATTTGTTCATCAGATTCTAGATGACCCTCTTCATCCACTACACCCTGATCCATCGTCTTGTTGTTCCCATCCGTCCACACGATCCTCATTGTGACATCTGTTCTCTCGGATTAACATTGATAAAAATTACCCTGTACCCTACCTGACCCGACTCCTAACCAAAAAGGAGCAGGTCTCGAATGAACAACGTCAAAAGTTTTTTACATGAAACAAATATCACCGGCATTCTTTACTTTTCGTTTTTATCATTATTATTTCACTCTACGTGACGGACAGTGTACATTTTTAACTGAAATGTGAGCATATATGCTTACACAAGTTGTGCAAATACAAATATAAATCTACGTGAGTGTCACGCTAAATTGAGAAATGCACTGCAGTGTTCTATTGTGTTTCTAAACTAGAGTACAAAATAAGAGTAAATAACATGTCCATACATAAAGTAAACATTGCTGATGCACAGCGTTTACATGAATCCGTAAGTTAACACCGTAAAAATTACCACACAAGACAGCTCAACCATAGCGAGAAAACATCAAT
Source organism: Echinostoma caproni (assembly GCA_900618425.1). Classification (NCBI taxonomy): domain Eukaryota; kingdom Metazoa; phylum Platyhelminthes; class Trematoda; order Plagiorchiida; family Echinostomatidae; genus Echinostoma; species Echinostoma caproni. Next base: position 30,239 of record UZAN01042568.1, on the reverse strand, counting down.
CGATTAACGATGATTTGTCTACAAATCGGGCAGTATGGTTCATTGACAAACCACAAGCTGCCGAGTCCTAACCAGTGGATTGCTTCCATCTGCAAATAATAGTATCAGTATTTATGACGATAATATTGGCTTACTATCGCATAGATCATTGCTATTAGTACCAGAAGGTGTGAGTTTAAGCAGGAAAATTAGACGTGTTTGGTCGAACACAACCATGTGGCCACATGCCAAGCAGAATGCTAGACGAACAATGTCGTCTATGTTCGGCTCCGACTCGGACCTAGAAGGTACACATATTTGCCATTGATAAATTTGTTGCACACTATTTCTTGTGTCTGGCACTCCGAAGGATAACGTAGCTGATTTGCCAAGCCATGAGGTAGACAGAAAACCGAGAATTGGATAGCATCGCTGATTTAGTTGTGGAAGGTGTCAATCATTTTCAGGCGAATCCTTATTGCGCCTAAAAGATAATGATTATGATGAAGGAGAACATGTTTCGCCTAGGGCTATAGCCAGACAAATTGCAATTAAGTGAGAGCTATCTTTGAAAAGGGTCTCCTATTTACTGGAAGGACTCAGGGAGTTGAAATTGGATGTTCCTCGCGATCCTCGAACGTTATTAGGCACTCCTCGTCAAACACCAGTAACTGAGATTTCGGGTGGCAGCTGGCCTTTTGGACTGATCTTCGTCTGGCCTCCTGTGATGATCCAGGCCTACACGATGGCGCCTACCCTGGAGCGGCGCGTCACGGTTTCAGGACATTGGCGATCAATCAAGTTTGAATGCTGACGTCAATAGCACGTGCATAGCTTCTGAGACACGTCATTGGTGGATGGTGCCAGCCAATCCTAGACAATGCAGACAGAAGCAAGATTATACAAGCAGTACTGCAATTCAATTGGTGGAAGCCCAGGTAGCCAATAATCTCCCTTCGTACATATTAATTAATCACCTTTATTTCTTCCAATAAACGAACTACTTACTGCCTGTCCTGTGGCTTTTTCCTCGCGTCTCGTTCTCGTGGGACATTGCGAATCTGTGCCATTGTGGTCCAGTGCTTCTGCGATCCAGTTCGTGATAGCTGATTATCGATTCGGGTCCTGTAATTCGTACTGCGTGGTTGGTGTTCCGAATTCCGTGCGTATTACTACTACTACTACTACTACTACTACTACTACTACTACTACTATCATTACACCTGTACCCATTGACCTTCAGGCATGATTGGATCTGTGGCTGTGAAAAGATATCCTGTATAGCTCACAGGATCATGGAGGCACGCAAGCCATCACACCACGTCAAGGTAGAGTCTCGGTGTGATGGCCAAACCAGATTGGTACATGTTCAATTGGTGGCTAGGAATATGGATATTTATACGCAGTTACCCGGTCAAATACCACAACTCACCATGAAGTACGTCGAAAAACGGGGAATTTCATTCGAATTGAAAACAGTTTGACCTATTTGATCAGTTTATTTCCCAAACTGAGATCTAATTTCTTAATACCTATTAAACCTGGTACTTCTCGTCGCAGTAGCTTTATTCATATCCGATGTGGTTAGAAAAGCACCACAAGCTGTATAACTGAGTTATTAATCAACCGGCTGTTCGAAACAATCGATGACAGAATCCCGATAAATTAATCCAATTCGAAGAGAAAATATTGACTACCATGAGCGTTTTCATAAACTAAATCCCGGATGTCTGCAGAACCAAATGGATTCCTTAAACGAAGCATACTCATGATACTGCAACATATTTTTATGGAAATGTTTGTGAATTATGTAGAACACTGTAATAAAAAGGACTGAAATGACATCATTTAACATGATTTATTTTGTCACATTTCATTATGTATTCTTCTTGAGAAGTATGCTTCATTCGCCTTTCTTAATCAAAAGCCGCTCTAATGATGAAACACACAATGATGTTTAGCTCTCACTATCAAAGGTAATCGGTAGCCCCTAAGTCAATTTGGGTTCTTTTTTCTCTTCCTGTCCGCGAAAATAATTGACACACAGGTTGCGACGATCGTTGCAGTTGCATATCACCATGTGAAATTCGAATAATGTTGACATCAGATATTCTGATAGTGGACTCCTGAAATTCAATCAACCAATCAATCAGCTAATCGAAAGCATTCCACACACAAGTGTCCAAGGGCAGGAACATTGAACTAGGCAAACCAGGAACACAGTTTGTGTTGAATCTCTTTTTCCCTTTTCACTCAATTTTCCCAGTCCCTCGTTCTCGGTCGCTTATTCGCCTCATTTAATGACCAGACTTTGATTTGCATGGTTGGATTCAGTCTAGGCTCTCAATATCCTAGTGGGTAAATTCCATTGTGGTCGTGATTTCCTTAAAGGACACCGATTCCTTTGAATCGAATGCGATTACATATGCACTTCTGACACTGAAAGACATACTAGACAGAATATTTAACAATGATACATGGATACAGTAAAAGAATTAACAGTATTTCACCTGAATAGTAAGATCAAATTCTAACCTATTCACCAGCTAACATAACAACAACAAACTAGCAGTCATAGCGCCTANCCTATGATATGCCAATCTTTTCCTCTTGGACTGGCCCCTAGCATTCGACACCGTTGATCTCTGTCTGGGTACACGCCCAAAATATTTTGAATAATGTAGATAGAAGTTGGTTTCAGTCGTCCGTATAATCTCGCAGTTCCACTGAATCTTAGGTAAGGGTAGAGTAACTGATTAATTGATTGATTGATCGATCGGTTGATTGAATTTCAGGAGTCCACTATCAGAATATCTGATGTCAACATTATTCGAATTTCACATGGTGATATGCAACTGCAACGATCGTCGCAACCTGTGTGTCAATTATTTTCGCGGACAGGAAGAGAAAAAAGAACCCAAATTGACTTAGGGGCTACCGATTACCTTTGATAGTGAGTGCTAAACATCAATTCTGGTGGTCCGACCCACGTAACCTGCGCCACAGGAGCAAGTAAACTAGCAAACACCAAAAGAGGTCATCTACATAGCTTGTTCTTCATTTGTGATGGGAGAACTGATTTGAAAGAGTAGAACATGCGCAATTCTGTTGACATACACAGAGAGACTATGTGCACATGACAATATATCGACTTTCATAGCTTTGTCCCGATGCAGCATAAATGAAGCTTAATCCAGTCCATCGCCAATCGTGTAAGAGGCTTTGTTCTATTGATACAGTGAATAATGAATTGGTAACAATTAAGTCAACCTTCCTAAAAAATGGATACCCGGATGAACTTATCGATCGTTGTGTGAGAGCTTACATTGCAAAATCCAAAGGACATAAACATGTACTAATCTGGTTTGGACTGGCACTTTTCTGATGCTAACATGCATTTCGGTAACGACCACGGAAATTTTGAGTGTGAGCCATTTCAAAATACGATATCTTGGGCATTCTTCGATTCATTCGGTGCGATTCAACAATAAAAAATCCACCGTTGGGTGTTCTGAAAGCTGTGAAACGCTTTGACTTCCCAGTTAAAAACGAATTGTTTTAAATGAACCTAGCAGGTGGCCTTGATACGCAATTCAAAATTGCAAACCACACAAAATACAAATGAAAATAAGAGAAAAATGAAGTTCAGTGATAGACAAGAACTGTCAAGCACTAACTGCAACCGGCTACGGTTGAGGTTTGAACGTTATAACACCCTGCATTGAAAAAATGCAGCATTGTGGCATATATGTGGCAATTCAGGTTTGATCTACCGCAGATACCGCGATCAACGAACTGGTAAATGGACACGATATCATCCCGTGACCATGTCGGAGAAAGCCCGGGGTAACGACAAAACACGTTGATGCGAGACTGCAGTTAGAGAGACTGTATATGATGCGCGCGCATGGCAAAATTCACCGCATTTTGTGCCGAATTCGAGGTCATATGTGAATACCAGATCGTTTGAGGTCAAACAGAACAAGGTCACGACATCGAAGTGGAACGTGGTGCACGACAGACGCTCGCTGTACAGTACCACCACGCGTGTGATCTGCCTGTAGAAACGGCACAAGCTCTTAAAAAACAGATAAACTGCTTGTAGCTCGCAAAACCGGTTTTGAGTAAACGGTGTACCGCTTCGAAGTATAGGAAACCGTTTGATGGATAACTTTTTCTATCCAGATAGGACTCGATATGGGGTCGAAATGTCACAAACTGATTCAAGTAGACGCCTCCACGAGGTCTGAAAAGCACGAACATCGTTTCGATGAGGGATAAGTGCTGGGGGTGGGGTGGGTGCGGTTGTGTTCCGATAATTGACCATTTCTATCGTTGCGTCGGTAAATCTAGTACAGGGATGTGAACTTCACTGAGCAGTACCAAGCTCACAAACATAAAATTAGTTAGAATGTGTGAAGTGGGCAGGGAATAGGCCTATTCTGAGGCACAGGACAGAAAGTGAACCTCTAGAGTTGACAGATACAGTACACAATAAAACTGTATACAGACTTTCAATCATTTTAAAATGATAAGAAGTAACGCCACTGCTGTCGTTCCAGTGTCTCCAACTGACTGGTTTCAGAGTCTTTTGGATCTCAACCAAGAAGACGGGAAACACCTACTTTAGCTAGTTGCTTTGTGCATTTCTTCGTGCCTCCTTTCCAAGTAACCCTTGTTCTCGGAGTGGCCGCCGAAACTAAGGCGCGATGCGATAGACGACCGTTAGGTATGTGCAATACGTGTTCTTAACGGCGAAGAATCCTACTATTAACTTGATACATTGACGAAAACAGGATGATGATTTACCTCTAGGGAACTAACTCTCTCACACCATCCCACCTGCTCTAAACTACGTAGCTATCTAGTGTACAAAACCTCAGGTCTGCAGATGTCTTCAACTCATTCACTCAATGTCTCAAACCGTAAAGCAGTACTGACCGAATCATGGCAAGATCAATACGACCTTGAACCTCAGTGAAACGTCACGTCGACACCAAACTTACTTCTGTTCTGTGTACTCTACTTGGGCCTTGAAGATGTATGCAGCTACCTCCTTCGTTGCGTTACCCTTATCAGGCTACACAACTGCGCAAGTCAGAGAAGCTATCGACTATAAACAAATTCTGACGACCTAGTCTCAATGGAGGACTAGTCGATACCCGGAAGATCCTAATTAGCATGATCATTGCTACCGATTAATTTATTTAGGCATTCCAAGAAAACCAATGTGTTGTGATCCTAGCCTACGAGATGATGCATATCACGGAGCAACGTGTTACCGTTTTCGGACAACTTTAATGAGTCAACCTTCCCAGGTAACGTCAACGAAGCACCTACCCTTACGGCTTTCGTACTACAAAGCACAGGCCAAATGTACCAACCAATCAGAAACTGTGCAGCCCAGACAGAGGCTAAACAACACCAGAAATACTAGAACGCGGTTGGCAGAGGCTTGGATGACCAATGAACTTGTTTTGTACATACTATTCAAACCCCCTGCTTTCTTTCAATAAACGAACTGCTACTCCTGTGATCTTTTCCTCGCGTCTCGGTTACGTGGGCTACTGTAGTGTTAGTATCCATGTGATTCAGTGTTTACGTGGCGTCCGTGATTTCTAATCTGTGATTCGTATTTCGTGCTCAGTACATACTACAATTACTAAACAACGTGACTAGCAATCGACTAACACTACTGATTTTGACTTGAACGTTCTTTAACATTCGTCTTCACACAAAATCCTCAGTTCATCCAGCTGATCAACCACTAGACAGATACTGGTTGAACCGGGTGTGAAGATGACTTGAAATCCCTACTCGCAGGTACGAGGGGCAGATGTGACTCACTGAGTTGGTTTTAGAACAATTCTAAGTCTAATCGACGAAACAGCAGGCGGTGCTTCTCAAGACTGTGCGATCCTGTGCTATTCTTATTGTTTCTCAAACTTGGCAAATTCAAAGACAACAAGCGTATCAGCTGCAAATCTATCGATTAAAAAGAAAACAGAAGTCCAGAGTTGTCACTTTTTGACTCAGTTCGAGAAAAAAAGCATCTCTTGAACGAAGGAGTGTGAAATGAGAAAGTCAGTGAAAAGCTTCAGTAGAGAAAGCATAAACTCAGAATGTTAGAGTATTGACTAATATAATGTGATCAATACATGCAAACCACGTGATCCATTATCAGATTGTCTGTATGTATAATGAAATTCACGGGTCAGTTATAATTATTTCTGAAGCATTTCTCGTTTCACCGGACTCTCACTTGATCCGCGGAAAATTTCGCACGCATTTTTTGTGTGACAAATAAGACACATTTCTCACACACGCCAGGTGGCAAACACGTACTGAGGGTATTGACAAATCAGAATATTGATTGTGAAACAAATTGATCAAAACTTTTGCTGCCCTCATTCACCACACCTCCCCGACACAAAGTGAGCAGGGGTATGTTTGTCGATTAGAAAACGATTTTTTTCAGCCTACCAGCCTACATCATGGCCTCCGTTAGAACTGAAGACCTAGTCTAATACTAAAAGTCACAGGCACTGTGTGCAAGTACCAGTGTGACTTAGTGGTTACGTTGCGTCCGTGATTATAATTCGTGATTCTTACTTCGTGATCAGTACATACAACAATTACTACAGTTAGATAAAAGTCGTGTAATTCGGAGAACAAGAATGGCTATCTGATGCCCGTACATATTACTTAGTCTCATTGATTTCTTCGAATAAATAAGCTGCTACTTCTATGGCCTTCTTCCTGCCTCTGGGTGCCGGGGGATTCTGGCATTCGACTACCACTGCGATTCTGTTTCATTTGCGATTTATGCCTATTCCGATTACTATATTACCTTACCTTACCCGGTTTCCGATTGAATAATTGATCTATGCCATTCACTTAGCCATAAAAATATATCAATTCAAAGGGCGAATTTCAGTTGGACCGTTGAAAGAACTTGTATGCAGTAAATATCCCCAATTCCGGCGATGTCTCGTATGATTTCAGTGCGGTTTGCGTATCGTTTTCCATTTGTCTACTGTCAATAAAGTGTAGACAAAATCGTAGTTTTCTTTACAATCATTAGTAATAGAATGTCTTTTGACCCCAAAACACGTTGTATTGTTTTGTGTATCTTTCTCATTAATTCGTCCGAATCTGTTTTGTTCTCTTTCCCTATCTCTCGATCGAGCGCGATAGAGAGAGAACCAGTATCATGTAGCCTCTGACATTCCCGTATAAACGTGGATCCTAACCCGAACGATCTGTACGCCCTGCAGAGAACGAGTAGTGTCCTACAGTGTATGATAATTTTATTCCACCGTTAATGTTTAATTTAACCACTCCGCACGCGCTACTTGTCACTCACTGTCTGACAAGTTTTGTTCAGGCTCGCAAAATACTAACTAATTACACCTATAAGTGAACTGATCAGAGGGCAAATCAAGACAATATCAAGTACTTGTTGTTGCGCTGCGTAATCGGAGTGCTGGTCACCCCTGAAAGACAACACAACAAGTCGATGTCCATCTGAATAACTGCATTCTTTCCTTGTGTGTGTGTGTTTGTCAGATACACAGTATACACATGAATTACTTATTAAGTTATCTAATCAATAATCCTAGTTTGTCCTAATGTTGGATCATTGTTAATCTGGTGAAATTAGCCTGGGTAGCATGTGACGTGAATGGTTGCAAGGAGCGAGGGAACCAAAAACTCAAGCGTTTGACGAGAATCATTTTGATGATGTAACACCACTCAGGGGTTTTGAGAACCGTCATGTGACTTTGTTTGGTCGATTAGCCGTTTAAAGAAATGCAGCGAGAATCAACACATACTCCTCACTTTTTGATATGGCATTGTTTGACTGAAATCGGACCCGACTATATCCGTCGTTGATGATAACTCGGAAAGTTTCTTAGAATTTGCAAAATGGTCAGAACTACCCGTGGTTGAAGAAAAACCTTCCCGGCTGTGGCAGTGCTCACCGGCTCGATTGGGCATCAAGGTGTATTGAGCACCTTGGACGTTTGACCTCGTCCAAAGGGCGCCTCAAATAGCCCCTGCTGAGGAAGCCCTACCCACTGCCTTCTCGTGGTGGTGTTCTCTCGCCAAAGTAAGAGGACGAAAAGCCGATATCCTGGGCTAAAATCGGGTTGGTGGACCACTGGCAATTTACCTTGGGGAGTTGGCCAAAAACCCTAACCAAGAGGAGGCGTACGAACCACACACCTTTCCGGTTGTGGCAACGGTCACCGGCTCAATTGGGCATCAAGGTGTATTGAGCACTTTGGACGCTTGACCCCGTTCGAAAGGCGTATGGTCCGATGAGCTTGACACCGGCTCCCGATGGATTACGGGTTTTGCACACCGCCCCGCTGTCTTGCGGGTCAGGCTTTGGCTCGCCGAAGGTTCCGGTTGTGGATTCCTCAAGAAAATTCACCTGCCTTGACTTATGCAACCTGACATTATTCCGCCCACATGCAAATCGTGGAACGTTTTTCTTTTTCATAAAGCTTATTCCACCAGGATTTGTTTGGCGCACAGTCTGGCGTTAGACGTGTGTGAAATATATATATATATATATATATATATATATATATACCGCAATTCCTGCTCACATCGCTCGGATACAACCCGAAATGCTCGACATTCGACGAATGCGCCGGAGGCTAACCGAGTAGTGAAGTTTGTGTCGAAAGAAAAACTTTGCATTATTCTATCATGCATAATGATATCAAAAGAAATCGATCGTTGCGGACGAGATGCCCATCAAAACAAGCATCTGGTCAACGGTCAAATTTAAAGTTTTTCTATGGGGATTACTTACAAGCTCGTGCTTCTAATGTCCCCATTGGATATCCACACAATTGAATCGTTTGTAAGCAAAATATGATAGATATCACATATGGTCCCGGGCAAGAGATAACACATAAACTAATCTTCGACTAATTTACGTTTTAGCTGTGTAGGAATATGAAGTGTGCTAGGGTTTCATCAAGTCTCCCTTTGAAAGATTTAATGGTAGGTGCAGAAACGACGTGTGATGGAAGGTTGTTCCAAGTACTGAACAATGATTGCAAAAGAATAACCCCAGCATTCCGGTCCACACTTTGGAATCAGTAACTTGAAACGATGTTCCCTAGGGTTTACTTTGTTCGATAACATGAGCAGCGGATAATATGGATGGTTTGGGTTCCGCAGTATTTGATACCTCAAAATTAAATCTCCACGGATTTGGTGGTGCAGAGTAGAACATAGTCCCAATGATCGTAATCTCTCCTCATGTCAGGTAATTTAATCCCTTGACCATCTTGGTGGCCATCCGTTGTGGACGCTCAAGCATCTTGCGATCACATCGAAACCATGGACTCCAAGCCTGAATGGCATACTCTGTATTGGGTCGAATGTACACCAATAACAAACATGGGATTCAGTTCGACCAGAGATGCGCCTAATCAAGCGGGTATTCTTTACAGCAGCGGAAAAAGCCCTGGTGCGATTGATCGAGCAGCTTAAGTCCTCTTGAACAATTATAGTTAAGCCTTTCTCACTTGAGGTATGTTGCAGATGACGGTTTTCGAGGAAATACGAGAATCTAGTCCTGTGACGAGGTTTTGCGTTTGGAGATACTGAATTCAATGTTGGTCTCCGTAGACCCCTAATAATCTGCGATGTTTGTTCAAGGGATAGAGAGCCCTCGTGTTCTGTTACTGTATTCCACATTTTGGGGTCGGCTGCGAGCAGCATTATTTTGGGCCCTCGTGCATTCGATAGACCATTTATGGATGCGAGGAAAAGTTGGGAACCAACTACATACCCTTGTGGAACAGCACGGCTAACGTTGGTAGAACCGGATAGAGAATCAGAAACACGAACTGACATGATCCGTTGTCGAAGAAATTCTCGAATCCAATCAAGTACGAAACATCGAACGCCATAATTCTAGAGCTTCTGTAACGAAATTTAGTGATGTATCTAATCAAATACTTTCGAGAAGTTCAGATAAAGCACATCCACTGCAGCTCCTTCGTAGACCGTTCTGGTTCATTCATCTCGAACTAGAAGCAAGTCGATGGAACAGGATCGCTTTTGTCTGAACCCATGTTGAGTTGTCGAAAGAATGTATCTTTCTAAGTGTTTCGTCAGGGAATCTGCCACAGGTCATCAGTTGGAGGTCTTATAATTCCAAAAGGCAGTGCTAGTCGAAGATAATTGTTTGTTGGGGTGTACAGATGGGGCATCACTAATTTGGCATAGATAACGCGGAAATCCCATCAGAAACAAACTATCGCAGTTGCTGGTCACACAACGGGTAATGAATGCAGCCATCGGTAGTTATTCTTTGAAATACGGCAATCTGCCCTCGGTGATCTTATTAATTTTTGATCATCCAAATAAATCACTATTTATGTTACGTACTACTCACAAATGTGAGTAGTACCTCACAACAAGCGGGGTCGCTACGCTAAACACCTTTGGAAATGAATGCCACGATTGCGTGAGTGTTGTTTAGTCGAACATCCGTTGGAATAGAATATCTAGTGGTTCGGATAGGCTATTCGCCAAAAAGATAAGGGATTTCCGGTATATAGACCGCACCTGGGGTTGCATTTTATCTCAAAACCCTGAGTTTTGTTTTAATATTCTCAGCAGTAAACGTAAGGTTGGTCAGCAGAGGATTCGGGAGATGATGCGACCTGGAGAAGCAGCTGTAGACCTTCAACTTTAAAACACATGACAGGCTTGTCCGTAGATTAATATTAATACTGTTGTGAAACACCACTCAGGTTTATGAGTAGTTTGCGCGCATCAAGAACCGGTTAATGGATGCCCACGGCATCCGCGAATGGATTAAATGATCGACTGTCGCTACTACAGGAGAAAAGAACGGATCGTCTAGCTGACGATCATCGATGAAGAGATGATTACGGAAAAAATAATCAAGTGTTGCACGCTGTATCTTTTGTTCTGTTATCTTACTTATCTCGATCCGATGCTGTTCTCCAAAGAAATAACTCTCCTCTCCCCGGTACTGTCTCGCGATTGCATATAATACTACTATTTCTGCTACTACTATTACCAGACCATATATACTCTAGTTTGGGGAATGAAGACAAGTAAGGGTGCATTCACGTCACTGAATTTAGTTTGATGCCATATCCCGCAGTGCCTCCAGTCAACGATAACTTGAACTTATGATCAATAAGCCCCGACAGAAGTGTGTTGAATAGCAGCCCATTGGTTGGCCGCCTGACCCCCCCTAAAATGTGCATCTTTGTATATGCAATAAAAAGAAGTAAAATGAAAAATAAAGATACGAATATAATTTCAACCCTGCACACCACGTCATAGCTTGTCTGTCTCGTTGTTTCTTCTAGTCTTACCCAATGTCTGCAACACTGCTTGTATCGTTGTGCAACACACCCGCCTTATCAATGCACTCAAGATGTTGCAGATTGGCGGAGCTAAAACCTGTTCTTTTCATTTCTCTAAAACACCATTCTCCCCCTCCATAGGCAGACACCGATTTATTTTTTGATTTTACCTAAATGCGCTTGATTAACTCTTGACAAAGTATTGAAAATCGGTTCTCGTAGCTCGGGTGAACTGAATTCTATTTCGTCTGTTCACCGAGCTTGGCAATTTGTTTGCAAACGTTTCATCACACCAGTCCAGGTGACATCATCAGTCCCTGTAAAGTGACAACTTCTAAATGGATCATTCTTGGGAAACACAGAACAGTGAATTTTGGCCCGATAACGGTGCCGGAGATCTAGGGAAACCGTGGCCGAACAAAGAGTGAACTTGAACAGTAGTGAATGGTACATAAATGCAGTTCAACTAGCAGGCCATTATTCAGCCTATGCACGGGAGAAAAATCTGGTCCGACAGTGTGAATTAAACGATCAACCGTTAAAAATGCAGATGGTGGCCCCGTTTTACTGAAATAATAATTTCATCAATCATGTGAAAAGCGTTCAGCAATTACGGAGCACTTGAACACACGGCCCATCTTCCTGGATGGTGAATTGCAGCATCCAAAAGGAGGGACATTTTGTCGTTCTGTAGGGAATTAAAATTTTCGGACTCTACACCATAACGCATCTAAATGCTATCTTCGCCGCCCGAATTCTGGGAACGAAGAACACCCGGCTTTTATGCCACGGTGTTCGCCTCCTCTGTGGGTAGAACAGAAAACACTCGAATACCAAGCGGACGTTAACAGCCTTAACGCCGCTTTCATCCACCCACCAAATGAGAGCCAGATTCATTCACTCCCATGCAATGAATTCAGTTCAGTGCCTTTTTCAAATGATGAAATCTTTAAGCTTCTTCGGTCCTCCAAAGCGTACTCAGCTGCAGGCTCTGATGTTCATCCTCATGGCACTTCTGAAATTCAGAGCTGCTTCCCTGACCAATATGAGGACATTCGACGTGAATGAGTTCTTATCTTCCCGGTCGATTCCTAGCATCAGATTACCATTATTCTAATCCCCAAATCCTTGTCTCCAACTATTCTTGCGAAACGGTTTCGACCTATCGCGCTGACCTCAGCGGCTCTAAAGTAGACTGAAAAGGCCATCCTGAGTCGCTTGCAGTCAATCACCACAATCCTTTACAGCCCACTTCAGTTTGTATATAAAAAAAACAGATCTACGCTGAACGCCGCATCTACTTTAATCCATTTTATCGGTAAGTCATTGGACAAATCGGCCGTTGTTTTACTTGACTATTCGTCTGCGTTTGATTCTGCTTCCCGATCATCCCTTCTGGTGTTCTTCAAAGTGTTGTTCTAACTCCATATATATTCTCTGTCGTTATTAATGATCTTTCGGTCCCACCCCTGTGCACATCCAAAAGTATGCTGATGACGTTGTTCTGTGTCAGACAGTTTCATCTCCCTCGGAATTTTTTTCTTTTACGGAAAACCTATCCCACATTCAACAGTTTTCTGACCAATCTGGTTTCAGTCTTAACACATCTAAGTGCGTAAAGTGTATTTTCAGTCTTTCCCGCTCCTCATTTCCAACGAACTCTGCTACCCTCAACGGTAAACCTGTATCCAGAATGACCTCAGTCAAGTACCTGGGTGTCACCATCAACAGTAACCTTCGTTGGTCTACACATATTTACAACTGTATGGGAAAACTGAGACGCCTGTCTTTTCAGTTACGCAAACTCAGGCAATTCCGAACCCCACAGTCAGTCCCGTCATCCTTCATTCATTATTGCGTTTTATCCATTCTACTCAATTGTCTCGCTGTAGTGTTCCCCGGTCTTTTAAAACAATTAGTCGTGGTTTGATGACAACCAGTTGTGTATCATTAATCCCAATTGATTTCTTAATTGCAGATCATCATCATCGTACAGGGAAATGCATTGAGGCGAACTTCACTGATCGCTGCCAAACTCGCAATGCATACAAGGTCAGTGGTAAAATTTAAGGTGGACAGGAATTGGACCTACTTTGAGTAAGGGGGAAGTTGCCAATCTATGGTCAACACACAGAGTACGCAATCGAACTCTGCATGCATTCTCTGCAAGCATTCTACCGTCCGTCGAGAGCTGTGTCGGAAGTTGGTGCTTGATAGGAACATATGATGGTCTGCGCAGAACTGAAGAAGTCGATCGTCGTTATCTGTTCTTTGGCAGGACAGAGCACAACTACCGCCTAGGCAAGTTTCTGATGCGCTCAGTTTACCAACCTGCGCGTTGAAGTCACCTGCAAGTACAACTATGTCCGAGCTTCGACTCATCCGAATGAGATCGGTGAGTTCATCGTAGAAAGCGTCCTTTTGGGTATCAGAAATGCAGTTGGTCGGTGCATATGCTGATATGATGAACAATCACCTTTTGGTGTTGCTTCCCTGATTGAACCCTGGAGGCGCACTGCACATAAACGACTGTTGACGAGGATCCAATCGATAAGAGAGGACTCCACCATGTTGCCAAGTACAATACCTACCCCGTGCTGACCCACTGAGCGGGCTTCGTCATCGCCTGATGTGCGAAGAACTTATCTCGAAGATAAATCTGGCGCGATCCAGTGGTTTATAGTACTAGGATCTTGGATACGAGTCTCCGACGCGCAACAAATATCGATCTCTAAGGATTTCATTGTACGTACCAGACAAACCTGTTGACCTACCTGCATCAGTGTCATCACGTTGGAGGCCCCAGATTCAGTGACTGACTAGGCTTTAGAATCCGCAATTCGTTTCGAGATACATTACTTATGCTACTTATGCTATTCGGCAACAACCTTTGGCGAGTGACATTCAAGTTGCTTGATGGACTATTACAGGTCGGAAGAAGGGGAAAATGGAGAGGGCTGGGAACGGAAGACAAAGAGTTAAACAAAGGTTGGGATATGTGAGCAGTAGCCCACTTATCACTACCGACCCCGCTCGATGCAATGGTCAGCGCGGTCCTGATTATCCTGCGCGACGACCGATGCAGTATGAAATTATTTTTATTTTGTGTATGCATTGGGGTTTGATGGACGGGTACTGCTAGGGTGTCCAGCCAATAAGCAGGAGAATGATTAGGGTTCTCGTCCAAACCCTTTAGTTCTAACAAGAACCTAACTGCAAGGCAGCAGGTGAAAAGAAGTGGAGGCCCATTTACTCGGATCGATTATTCCTCCACCATTTTCTACCGACTGAGACGCAAATTCCAGTCGAACCCTCAACCTGGAGGACCAGGAGACTGAACTTCGTCTAACCTCTACCCACTGACATTCCAGGCATGATTAAATCTCCTGGTTTGACAAAAGCCATCCTGTATAGCTCGTTGGGTCACAGAGGTGCACAAGCCATCACACTACGTCAAGGTGCAGTCTCGTCGTGACAGAACTCATTATTGGTCACATCAACTCTTGTGTTAAATTTGCCAATAAGATTCTCAACGACCCTCTTCACCCACTGCATCCCCATCAATCATCTTGTCGCTCCCATCCGTCCACACGCTCCTCTTTTCGGCATCTACCTACTCGCATTATTACTTATAAAAATCCCCCTGTACCCTACCTGGCCCAACTCCTAGGCAAAAATGAACAGGTCGCAAGTGAACTACGTCAGAAGTTCTGTAGATGAAACGAACTTCCGCGACATTTTTCACGTTGCATGTTATATGAAACTTTATATTTCATTCCGCGTGACGAACCGTATACACTTCTAACAGAAATTTGAGCATATAAGCTTACACAAATACAACGGGGCTGATCTTCGATCGACCAAAAGAAGTGAACGCCTGGAATGGGCCTCGTCCGGATACCATATTCTCATCCACTCATTTTCCAGCCGGTTGCCTTAAGTCCTGTGCCTTATAGATAGGTATTTAGTTTCCGGTTTGAACAAGTTGTTCCATGGACACAAATATTCTCTATCTGTATCCAAAGTGAACCATTCAAACAAAAATCAGCCCAGTGAGGAGATTCATCAACAAATCAAAATGAAGCTTGGAAGAAGATCGAAAAGTTCCTGTTCGTGCACAGGATTTTGATTTCCCCGGGAAACAGAAGTCTACGTTAATATTTCGCTTTTATCGAGTACTAGGTAGTGACAGAGCAGGTTATTAAAAAAAATACAATCTTTAAGAGTGACAGGTGCTCACCCAAAACACTTACCTCACAAGCTGGATTATTTCACTTCATTCGCCATGATATCGTTTTTGATAGTTCAATAAGAATTTTCTGGTCAGGACGTATCTAGGGTGAATGTTTGAGCATGTACCTAGTTTTGTTCCCGGGCGGACTGCACCCAATAAATTACCGAAGTTTGGCGATAATTAATTCGCTCACAATTAATGCTCATTAGAGTAAGTTCCTGCTATTTTCGATAAGCAGAACCCCGCCCGGGGCATTAGTGCATGTTGTCTTAGTTTTATGGCCAGGATAAGTTCGATGTTCGTATACTCACTTTCAGCCATGTATGGAATACGCAATCCCTCTCACAAGATATGCCCATACCAAAATGAAAACGCACATTGAAAAGCGGAAATTTTCAGTGCTTCTTAACGGTTCTTGCATATCTCACAATGAGGATTTTATATTGGTAAGGTTCATATCACACTCGATCAATTTCATTCAAAATTGAAAAGGTGTCAAATGGCTAGACATCTGAGGTATGCATCTAGATATGTGATCGTAATATGCTTGTGTATTCCACATTTGTCTGAATCCAGACTGTATCCCGAACAAATATTTATGAAAATGAAAGAAGTCCATGATTTGCTCGACGACACAACACTCGTGGGTTACCCAGGCCAAAGTAAGTGAATTTGTTTAGCTAGTTCACAACCGCAGCCTTCGACCAACCAAAGCCTGAGATGCAAGGCAGCGGGGTGGTGTGTGAAAACTGCAATCTATCGGGGCCGGGGGCCCAGTTCATCGTATCATACACCTTTCGGACACGGTTACGCGCCCAAGGTATCCCATACATCTTGACTGGAATCGGGTCGATGACTACTACCACGACCAGGAGGGTGTGACCATTCGCCTCTTATTGGTTGATTTGGAATCAGAGTTTTTAGCCAACTCCCTTAGGTGAACTGCCAGTGGTCCACCGACCCGGTTATACCCTAAGATGTCGGCTATCCATCCTCATTTTGGTGGGGAAACACCGACACGAGAAGGCAGTAAGTAGGGCTTTCTTAGCAGAAGTTGTGAGACGTTTGATCGCACGGGAGCATTTCGCGAGGTGCAAGGGAAGGGTGATCAGCCACAACCCCAGACACCCAAAGCATTCTTGTGGTAAAGGGCGTACTCACCAAAGTGAGAGGATGAGAAGCCAGTCTGCTGGTTTTTAACTGTTCGTACCGGCGCGGAATCTGAACACGCGTGAATGGTAGGCTCACAAACGAAACACGATTAGATGTTATCACACTACCAGAATCTGCTTGCCAAACAACGCCAACTGAGAAGCTAAATTCTACCGAGCACGTTAGATGAGCGTTGGAAAATAATCTAAAATAAATTCCACTTTTCTTAGGTCACTGTTTATGAGCTAAACCACTCTTTCGAGCAATCTTATTTCATTGTGCAGTAAGGACATCGACTTGACGCGGCTCGTCAACGAGCATGATGACCAGCTAGCCTGAGAAACACGAACTGTCATTTAGTTTGCACAGAAACTGTGAGTGAATCTGCTTCGGGAAACACCAGATTAGATGATGAATTCGTCGTGGGCCTAAAAGCTAGGAAGCGCTGGACAGCTTTTTCAGTTTGGTTGGGCCTCATCAGCAGTGCGAATTCAGTTG
Organism: Echinostoma caproni; assembly: GCA_900618425.1. Taxonomy (NCBI): domain Eukaryota; kingdom Metazoa; phylum Platyhelminthes; class Trematoda; order Plagiorchiida; family Echinostomatidae; genus Echinostoma; species Echinostoma caproni. The sequence goes on along the minus strand of UZAN01042568.1, from coordinate 13,001 downwards.
GGTTGATGGATTAGCACTGCTGGTGGGATCCAACTAGGTTGAAACAGCTGTCCAGTGCTTCTTAACTTTCCAGCTCACGCCTCATTTACACAACGAATTCATCATCTAATCAAATTCAATCCTCTATTCCTCTCATATAACGAGAAGATTACTTCAGCTCATATGAGCCACTGGTAAGATACAAAGTATCAATGGAACAGCCCACTTTTGGGGAATACAGTACTAAAGAGGTGTCGTTCCACTTTCAAGGAGCGCCTACCAGCACATATCTACTCGGATTAGTTTGTCAGTCTTTTTTGCAGCCACTGTTTTACCTTCTTTCCACTTTGTTCTGTATCGTAATCCATCCATCCCCTGCTTTTGTTATTATTGCTGTGGCGTTGGCACTATGCTAGTCTACAAGCCGGTGTTATATATATATATATATATATATATATATTGCTGTCCCCATGGGGGGATCAATAGGACTGACATCCGTTGCATTCCTCAATAATTTAGTCATGGGGACCGAACTACATGACGTTGGAATATAACTGAATCTCCAACAGGAAATGGAATGGCAGGTCTACAGTATGTCGACAACATTGCCATGATAGACAAAAGCGCGCAAACAATGAAGACCTGTGTGATTTGAAATAACGGCTGAGTGAACCGAACTTACGACATCAACTCAAGTGGAACCAACTCTACCGGATAATGAAGGTGTAACACAATTGCGAATGAAGATCACTAGGCTTTATTCTAGCCCAAAGGCACAAGGTTTCAGAGTTTTTGTGTATGTGTCGGCGAATGGATGAACGTGTGAAAAGGCCATGGTCGTTGCTCTAATGATCATAACAAACAGGCCGCTGACCACCAGAGTGTTATATGCGTTGACGTTGGATCACGAATAGGTTTTACAAAGATAAGGCAAAACGGTAAAGAAAAAATGAACTGAAGTGAAAACTCAGCGAGCCAAATACAGAGAGAGAGAAAGTATGACGCAGTTCTAGTACGGGTATCACGTGACTACACGCACCGGTTATGGGTGTGGTAGCATTCACATCGCCGTGGAGTGACTTTACGAATACAATATACATTCGCACACCTTTGTGTGTGTGTGTTAGAATCCAAAGGGGATAGAACAGATTGGACTGTGCACACGCACACACACACACACACACTAATGAACTCTACAAGCACAATACTCCGACTCACTCTATCAAGCAAACAAGAGAATTAAAAATTACAGGGAAATGCAGGAGTCACACAAAGAAAGTTAATGTTTCTTGCGACCAAGGGTTTTGATACGTAGTAGGAGGACCAATCCTGTAGGTGTGTTGTTTATTGCCATGGCATAGGTGCGCGGGCACCAAGCTCTGGCACAGAGAGAAGTCATTGATAGCTGCAGCCCATGCGTACAAAGAAACTTTCGTTTCGCTTGCGCACATCATTTACACTGGAAGAACCAGGCTTTTTCCTTTCAACACTGAAATGAAGTTCAATGAGAATCAGGGCAAAGGGAGGCGAATAACAAGTCAAACCTGCGTGAATCATAGTACAGACAAAATCGAAGTATAAAACCTTAGCGATCAACACTTTCGAAGTGCCACACGGAGAAAACAGATGAAATAAATTAGTGAGAATTCTATTTTTTAGGATAATCATTGCTCGGCGTACCGGAAGCTGTGGGTCTGTTTAGTCTGGGCACAGAGTCGTAGACTTAGAGTATGTCGATCATATTGCCTTACTGGGTGACAACGAGCCAACGATTCAAGAGTCATTGAACCGTTTGGTAATTAAGGTTACTCGCTTTGGTATGTCCTATGCACCTTCAAAGTGCAAAGTGTTGCTGCAAGATTGGCAGGAACCCATCAATGCACATTCGGTAGGTAATGACACTAGAAGTAGTCGAAAGTTTTGCCTATCTTGGGAGTTGCATAACGGCTGGCGGTGTAGGCAAAGAGATCTTTCAACGTGTGATCAGAGCTAGATTAGCTTTTGCTAATCTGTGGCATCTGTGGCGCCGGCGCGATATATCCCTTTCACTGAAACGGCGTGTATTGCGGAGGTTCGCACCGCGTTGCTCTATGGCTGCGAGACCTGGCCTCTCCGAGCAGATCACGTCCAGCTACTATCAGTCTTCGACAACCGCTATCTGTGCAACATCGCCCGCTTATCGTGGGAGCATTGTGTGACTAACGATGAAGTCAGACGACGGGTGCCAGGATCAGATAGTCTTCCTTTGAGCAAAATAATCTCACTACATCGTCTTAGGTGGGCACGTCTTACGAATGCCTGGGCACCGTCTGTCACACCGCGCAAACATCGGTCCAGGCTGGAAGAAACAGCGAGGTNTCAGATCTGGCTTCCGTTAGGGGTTTCCGGCTCAAAGGTTCGGGACCCAAAGATTCAGTTTGTCTCTGGCTGGCGACACTGCAGGATATGGCATCGAACCCAAGTCAGTGGCGCGAATGTATTCCCTCCTAGTTTTCAATTCCAAAAATAAACAAAAACGAGAAAAATCAAAATGGCGTGCAATAAACAAACAAAAGTGTTGCTCCCCGAAGTCAACTGTTTTATTTTTTCTACCTATATGTTTTCGTTCACCCATGGATATTTTGGCGCCGTATATGTAAAGACTGGTGTTAAATACAAATATATATCTAAGTGTTTGCTCTATGGAGATTGGA
>UZAN01042567.1:10718-22218 GCA_900618425.1 Echinostoma caproni | reverse complement strand
TACATATAGAAATACATGGACAAGATGACATCCCGTAGTACGTCTAGTGCTAAATATTAAGGCAGAAAAGTTGCTTTCAAAGTGTTGTGTAGAGTGCGAACAATTTGTGAAATAGTCTGTAAGCACCACAGTTATGGTATGTGCTATCCCACGAGAGGAAGAAAAAGGTCGACTTGTTAACACAATGAAAGGTGTTACTATAATCCATATCCTGACAGCTTGCTGATTTTCATCGTGTACTGATAGAATAAAGTGGACCAGAGAAGCTGAGATATCTAGTGTGGAGCGAGAGCGGCAATACGCAAATTGGTTCCGGTTCTGAACATTCAACTGGGATGCCATACTTTGAAGAATTGAGTTCGTGAGGTCCCTGTTTTAGGCACTGGACTGGCTCCGTCTTCCAAACACTGGTTAAACAGCGCGATGAGGAGCACTGGGAAATGTGTGCGTGTATGTGAGCACACTCTTGTTGGGACGAAGTGATTTATTGCCATTGAGAATGAACAACCGTTTCGGAACAACTCTCCTTATTGTTTGTGCTGCAATGACAATAAATGCGTATGGAATCCATAAGATCCAATTGTTTTTTAAATTCCTAAAGCTCAACAACGGTTCAAAAATGCAAAATCCTCGGGTTCTTACCATAGCGATCACGTGATTTTCAACTGTTTGTGATTAGATGGAATGTAGCTGGAATCTCCTTGTATATGTTTCATGGGACCGTGTATCAGGCATTTGTTTGTTTAGCCGCTGTACATTACCCTTTTGGATAATACAATGTAATATTTACAATCAACCGCACCACAAGAGGAATTTAAGTGTAGAAAACCAAACAACTTATGTTGCTGGGATATAATGGCAATGCAGAATCAGTGGCCTGATTTAGGATCCAACCTGGAACCTAACAGTCAGATCCCTTTTGAGAACGTGTTCCACAACGGCATGACCCTGAGTATGTGGGGACCCCCCGACCTGGCGAGATTTAAATATCGCTTGAAGTTTTGTCCTCCCCTGTCCTGAGTAAGTTTAATGCTGAATAAATCATCTCCGTTGAGTCCTCAGGGACTGCTTGCAATTTCGAAAGTTTCTCTCAAAACGTCCCTCACTGCTTTTCCATCCAGGGAGTATATCATCCAACTGATCTTGTGTGAACAGATTTCAACCCTCATCGCTAAGCTTGTTTTGCTGTTTGGAGTAGCAATATGCTGGCTTTCAATGGCATATACGTAAAAGGTTTATCAGGGGAAATTCGTCGTGTATACGGCAAATGCTGCGTGAACTGAAATGCTAGGAAGCACTGGACAGCTGTTTTGACCTGGCTGGGTCTCATCAGCAGTGCGAATCCATGGACCCAACTGGGAATCGAATCCGGGACCTTATAAACAGAACGCAAACCCTTAGATTGATTGCGCTACACTTGCACGCTCTCCGTCACATTGTGGGAATTTTCACCTTTCCACTCACTCTCATGCGCCGTCGGTACTCACGGGATGATATTATTTGTTTCAAACGTGCCAGGACAAGCTTCGATGGTTCAGCGGTTTGTGCGTCTCCATTTTCTCACTGTCCAGGCTGGACCAAAAACCGTAAGCGTGCAGGAAGGCAAGTTGCCCTAAATTGCACCCTCTGTCAAATATGACTGACCCCTCATTGGTCAGCACCAACACTCGGTTCTTGTTTCCCAAAATGTCAGATTTAACTAGTGTCCTTCAATCAAGAATTCATATGAACACGTGTGGAGTCTGTGTGCAAGAATCATGGTTGAATAAGAATGTAAATGACTCTCTAGTGTCAATGGACGGTTTTCAAGTTTACCCGCAGGCTTGTGAAACCGGAGGAAGAAAGACCGGAGGGGGTGTTGCTACATATGTCAACGTTTTCTGGTGTGGTAAGTCCTATGATATTTATTACTACTGTTCAAAAAGTAGCGAGTGCCTAAATATACAGCATCACTCTCGATTTTCCCGTTTTACTCACACAATTTTGACTTACTTGTATATAGCCCCCTCCTGTACACAGTCCGATCGTATGTCATTTTTCGACTTGTTCATACCTTTTATTGCCCCACTTTTAGATGTTAACCTGCACATAATCGTTGGTGACTTCAATCATACTAGCACTTATCCACTTTTATCATTGGGTATAACAGATCTCTGTCACTCTCCCACAAGAGGTAGCTCTATACTGGACAGAGTGGTTATCAACCACCCAACCCTTTTTTTCTTTAGCACTAAAAGCTCCTATTTCTTCCAGTGACCATTGCTTACTCTTAGTTCGATCTACAGTTCATTCACACAGTGCATACAAATCTTTCTCCCGATCTGAGCACATCAGATTTCGTTGTCGTAACTTCTCACCTACACGTGTTTCTCTCCTGAATGAGTCTCTCAGAGGGGCCTCCATATGATTTTCAACATCTCTGCTCACATGTGTTCCCTTATTCACCGAAACAATCAATGCCATTTATAATTACTGCTGTCCTGTTCAACATCTCTGTGTCCAACGAAAGGATAAACTCTCCCCTACTAAAGTCGCTGCGACGGCAAAAGGAACATGCGTACAAGTCTCACAATGCATCAGCTGTTAAATATTTGTCCAGGCTTATCAAAGCTGAAGTAAATAGATTGAACGCATTATTCTCCGATCGAATTCTGAGGACGGGAAACAGCAAACACTTGTGGCAATGTATAAGACTTCTCTGTGGAAGGAAGAACGTACGGTCGAAGCTGAGTGTGGACGCTGATGATCTCAATGCCGCATTCCTGCGTCAATCATCGGATATTCTTCCTGCCTACTCATCTCAAAATGTTTGTAACGTGGAACCACTCTCTTATTGTGATGTGTTAAAACTTTTAAAAAGTTGCAAATCGTCTTCTGCTGCAGGTTCGGATGACTTATATTCAGCCCTCTTCAAATTTGGTGCTGCTTCCCCAGCTAGGGCAATTTGCTCAATTGTCAATAAATCTCTTCACACTTCCACTATCCCCGGTCACATTCACACCAATCCCCAAAGCATCCAAATACTCTATTCTCTCTAAACGTTTTCGTCCTATAGAATTACCGTCATCAGTTCCCAAAGTGACTGAAAAGGCCATCCTCAAACGCCTTCAGCAGTCTATAAATATTCCCAGTGATCCGTTACAGTTTGCTTATAAGCCTAATAGATCGACCTTGGACGCGTCACCACCCTCATTTATTTCATCGCGAAATCTTCGAACAGCTCTGCTAAGTCGGCTCGGTGTGTTTTTCTGGACTACTCTTCTGCCTTTGATCAGATTCCTCGATCTAAGTTGTTACAAAAGCTGGAATCATTTGGATGTCCAAGCAATTGATGGCTTGACCATCCAACTATTTTACCGATAGGGTACAAACTACTAACTAGGCGAAGGCTACATCGAATTCTGTAGTCAACAACTCGGGGGTCCTTCAAGAAGCTGTGCTATCCCCGTACTTATTTTCCACTTATATTTGTGATATTCCCTGTGTTCCTCCCGCACGAATTTTGAAATATGCAGGTGACGTCGTGTTGTGAGGACCGATTTCTTCTTACTCTGATCTTAGCTCTCTTAGCGACAATCTTGATGAAATTCAGTCATTCTCCTCCTCATTCGGGCTAACCCTGAACCCCAGTAAATGTGTTGAGTGTTTATATAGTTTTGGTCGCTCCCCATATCCGACAGACCCCACAGCGATTAATAACAATCCTTTATCCAGTGTGAACTCTGTCAAATATCTTGATGTAATCACAGATAGCAATCTTCATTGGTCAACCGACATCCACAACTGCATTGGTAAACTGCGACAGCTTTCATTTCAAATACGAAAGCTCAGGCAGTTTCGCGCATCCCAGTCAGTTATGTCTACCTTTGTTTATCTCATTGTACTGTTCCCCAGTTATCTATCCTGGTTTACTCAAGCAGGATTTCAAAATCTTACGTCGCGGCCTAACCATGGTTATTCGTGTCTCTTCTATTCCTGTGAATGAATTAACTGTAAAGCTTTCCGAGTATCACGTAACTTCCTGTGTGAAATTTGCTGAGAGGATTCTCACAGATTCTGACCACCCATAGCATGCAGAACTGACACTTTGTTGTTCCCATCATTCAACACGCTCCCAATTCCGCCAAACTTCACCTCGAATTAACGCATACCGCAACTCACCCGTACGGTATCTTGTTCGTCTACTCATAAACAAAGAGCGGAAAATAAGTGAACTTTGTCTTAATCTTGGATTATGAATGTCCCCATACCTGTAAAAAAATTTCACCCCGTCGATTATGTACGTTGTGAAGGTTAGCGTGTATGATTTTTTAACTGAAAGGTGAGCTCCAGTGCTTGCGAAAGTTATACACAATACACAATGCTACACGCTCGGCCACCAAGCAGCTGATCAGACCGTTTTTCATTTTCGGTTTACACGATATAGCACAACCCTTCCCTGCGAGCTTGTTGCGGGCCATAGACCCCGTTCATCTCAGAAATAGTCTCCGGGGTTATGATTCGGTTGGAAACAATCGCAGCCCGGCTACCTATCAGAATTATCCATGACATGCTGACGTCAGACGATGGGTAGTTTTGTGACAATTTGACCCACACAAATAAATCAAACGATGCACCGAGCAGTTTGATAGTGTCTGAACAAACAGCATGAACAACCACGAACAACTGACTTGCATCAAAACTCGATGCCTATCTGACTGCGAACACCGAAAAATGAAAAATGCGCGCAGTATCGTGTGGTGTTGAGCTGAAATTAACCAATGATCCCGTCCAGGTAGCCGGACAGAGTGAAAATGAAAATCCTTAAATTCCATCATCATCATGTGTTGAAGACCATTACGGATAAAGTCAAAGCAGCTTCCACGGCTTTCGCAACATATCTGTGGTACATTTATTAATCACGTGTAGGGAACAAGTTCTCCAAGTACTTCATAGACTGGCATCACAGTACAATGCCAGCAATCAACCCAACCCGACTTAGAGGCATCAGCCCTAACAGACATCCCTGCAGATGATCGTATTTCGATGGTGTATTCCGCAGATGATAGAAAATCTCCTCAAATTCAGCTTTCCACTGAGTCTAATAAAATCCTGATGGTTGTGTTAGTTGAGCGTAACTTTTGGGATGTAGTCTGTTGGTTGTGAAATTCGTCATTTCTTCACAGAATTTTGAATGTTTTTTTTCGCGCACTCGCGGTAAATTTTAACCGTGACTTACACACACACACACACACACACACATAGTTAAATGTGTGCGGATAGAGCAAAATATAAGAAAGAAGCTTGAGAAAGGATTAGTAGTTTCTAATTCTCCAGAAAACCACAATTGAGTAATTTGACCCAAAGTAATCATGGACGCAGAATAGCTCAATGAGCTCAATGACCAGCGCAAGTCCACCCGAGACTATGTATCTCAAGTGGTACACTTGTGTTCATGTGGGTTTGTTCGACGTCTACAGACGTGTGAAAAATGGCTTTTATGACATAACAATAGCTATTACAATTTTTTGCCGTGCATTGTTCCATCCAAATGACAGATTATCAATCAAGGTTCCTCACCCCGTTCTCTCCCCCCCTACCCTCCACATTGGTAAAAATTTAGATCTTGCTGTGTGAATTGTTTGTGCGGGCGTAAGACATTAGAAATACGGAATGAACCAGAATGCTACATTATTCGCGCAAATTTTTTGTTTGTGCAAACATTGCTAAACCACTATGAACGATTATCTGTACTGGTATTTTACGATCATGGGTTCACGAAGTTGGCACATTTGTCTAGAATAAATGCACGTCTCTATAGTAATATAATCAGTCATTTGAATCAAAATAGTTTGGATCGGGATAAGATAAAAGTTTATAAAGCGGTCCGAACGATTTCCGTACAATCTTTTATGTATGGAAATGATGACTCGTCTGAACAGAACTCTCCATTAGTGTTTAAGCTTTTACATTACCCGTGTCATGTATTTGATTAATTGGGTTGCACAACTTTTGCAATGTGGTGGCACGGATCAGTCAGACAAAGGAGTGGTTACATTACCCAGGTGAATCAGTGATAAGGGACCGATCCACAAACGGTCAGCGGGACTAGGATGAAAATCGATCGAATTACGGCTATTCACAGTACGATTCTCACTTTGTCCTGCAGTTAGATCAAAATAGTTTAGACGAGCCTCATTATCATGGTCAGCAGCAGCAGCAGCAACAACAGCAGCGGACTCACTGCTGTTTAGTCGTGGAATTCACGAAACTGAAGTCGATTGATGTTAATGAAACCGTTCGAAAATGAAATAAGCTTCGATAAGCGTAGCAATAGGGACATCCACATGAGGAGTGAAAACAGACACATAGTGCAAGCATGTTCACACGACTTTTCAGAGCTGATTCAAGCACGTGGAACACCTATGGAATAAGGTAAATCAGTATATATAAATATATATGAGATAGATAGATAGATAGATAGATAGATAGATAGATAGATAGACACCGACAGATCGCTAAGATAGGATAGATAGATAGATAGATAGATAGATAGATAGATAGATAGATAGATAGATAGAGATAGATAGATAGATAGATAGATAGATAGATAGATAGATAGATAGATAGATAGATAGATAGATAGATAGATAGATAGATAGATAGATAGATAGATAGATAGATAGATAGATAAATAGACCGATAAATAGATAATACATTGCTTTATTCAGCTCTTCACGGTGCGTTTGAAAACATTACAATAATCTTTCCGAATGACATGAACGACCCTGCGGAGATTATGTTTAGCAGTTTTCTCTCTCTCGCAGAGAACCACCACCAGAATTCAGTAAGTAATCCATTTGAAAAAAGGGATAATGCGACACTGGTTATGTGTGTATTTCAAAGCCAGAAAATGGAGTTTTGTCTCTTAATTCCCAACTGTTTAAATAACCTTTAATAATCTGAGCTATGAAGCGGTCAGATCGCTTTGAGAACAGTACAGCTAAGGGATCTTAAAAACAATGAAATCCTGAAGTTAATTTAATCAAAATGAGCATAAACTAAACAGTCTTCGCATAAGTTCAGTACTTAGTTCGATCCGATCAAAACCAAATCATGAGCCAAAATAATCCTGTATAATTATAATGGCCCGTTGATGAATTTATCGAAAAACAACCGATTTCGTCTTTCGCACTTGGTTTTTAGAATTTATTTATCAGATAGTGAAATAGACACATTTCGATAAAATCTGGATCTGCCACCGGGGACCAATCTGATTATATTTAAGCCAAACGATACTCAAAGTACGACTTCCTTCTTTTATAACCTGATTTCATGCAGATTGCAAATTATTCTGTTGCAGTTTGACCACTCACATAACAGGAATGATAATAACGGTAATTTTACTAAATTTATTTTATTAATCAGCCGTATGTATGAACCAAGTTCTGCAATGGAGGTAAAGCGAACCAAATAACTGTAATCGGGAAAGCAGCAATTGAGGATGGGTTTCGAACACACATTACAGCGGACGTAAATCGTCAATGATTGTAATTATATGTGATTGTAAATCTTTTACCCTAATCAAGTGATTGGTGGTAAGGCTTAGCTTGATATATAATTCTGATTGGGATATATTGTATTATGATTTATTCTAGCAGCATTACTCTTCCATAAACAACGTGAATTTTATCACAATCCGACTGCCAGATTGACGCTTAAGGTAGTGAGAACAACATAGGAATATACGGGTTTGATGGTCGAATAGCGCAAATTACCAATTCACTATGAAACTTGAAAAAAAAACATTTTTTCCGTTTGATATCAAGCAGAACTTATATTTCACGAATCCTTCAAAGCACAGCACTTTCGCTGTGTAAATGTTTTGGCGTATGGAAAAGATCAAACCCAAAAATGGGAGACGTAAAAAATGACATTTCAATGCTTATGGTACTTGCAGAGTTCACTAATAGCCAATGATCAGTTTCCTTTGCGTGTTGACCCGGTATCAGAACTTAGTCTTTCTATAAAGGCAAATCAAATTGTACTACTCGTAAGTAGTGTAAGTGGAAAGATGTAAAATACTGGTTGGGACTTAACTTCCGTTCGGCCTCTTCTTCGGGCACAGTAGGTATGCACCATCGACATACACAAATAACATGCTTCCAGACTGCGTGTATGTTCCTCTGAATATACTGAAGATGTGTGGGAAAATTAAGTATGAAATATTGGATCATATGGATAACGGAATGTATCTAATTCATGAATGCGATCATGATGAATGACTTGATTGGAATATGTAACAAACTACGGAAATTATTGAAATTCTTGTTAAAACTTGATTTGTTAGCTCAGCAGTCACAAACATGTTGTTATACAACTGTACTAAGTCTCTCATTCTTCCCCGTATTGATTCTCACCAACACTTTTCATTCTGTTCGGTTTTTCCCGATCCTACGGCATATTTGTCGCTTTTCTCAAACTGATCCCATAAAAGAAGGGCACTACAAACCAATGGTGGTATTTTAGTAGAGTTTATACATTACATTGTAAATATTGTTTTCAAAAATCTGTATCACTTCCTTTCTGTACTCACACCCCAAATTTGATACATTGTTGATTTTGACAAATTATTGATAATCGGATGTCGTAGCTCGGTTGAACTGAATTCCATTTCGCCTGTTCGCGGAGCTTGGTAATTTGTTTGCAAACAAATTGGCAAACAGGCGAAATAGAACTGCTGATTTTGTCGGTTGCTGGAAGACAACAGTTTTGTGTGATCTTCCGTGCATAGTAGGACTTATTTTGAGTACAACAAACAGAATGATCGTTTCTGAGGGCCATAATTGAGCAAATTCGAACCAGTAATTCCGGTTCATCAGAGTGCTGGTAGACTGATCAACATATAGATGACACGGAGAAACTGTGACCCAAAAATGGATGGGAAATATATAATGCTGATTATGACATCTAAACTCTTCTATTGCTTCTCAATTTGAAAGGTTGATTGGTTGAACTTATCAGGTTGTTTGAAAATTGAATTACATGGATTCCCTCATTATGATATAAATCATGTTTACAACGTCAATATGGACAAAGTAATTGGGCTTTTATAAGGAACGTAACGATTCAGGCTTTACTTCTGTAGGCATCTGCAATTTACCCTTACATTGACATTTCCAGCCAAAAACAATACCTAGAGCAGTAAGTACTTCTTCAGTTTGGGCCGACATTGAAATGCCGTTTCACCGTCATTACTCAGCTTCCTGATGACCTGGCATTTAAGACGTTTGGGCGCTGTGTCATCGGGCGGGAGGGTTCTGCCGGCATCCAGCAGAACAGCCGAGGTCTGCGAGACCAATCGTTTATGCTTTGATCCTGTGCCAGAGTCCGCCTTTGATTTTGTCGACATTAGCATAGCTTCTTTGATTTTCTTTCAATGACCATTGAGTTCTTCGGATGGTGGTTGAACTAACAGGTGATCAAATAGCTCCGTTTTGAAGGCCAGTTTACAATTATCGCTGATATTGTATTGTGATCATCGATTTCCGGTGTGATGATGATTTAACCCCTACCATTTTGTGTTCCAAACAGTATTGAAGGAGACGACTTCCGATGTGTCCGGTTGGTTGAAATTGCACGTGGACTGCCAAGAAGCTTGTCGGATTCATCCAGGGACCCCACTTGTGCATCCAAGTCTCCGGCGCCTATTACGACGTCAGTTTATCGAACACTTTGGAGTAATTGAGAGAGATCCTTGTAGAAATAATCCCTGATTTCAAAACCACTACCATTTCTGGTGTATATACCGACACGATAAATAAGCATCATCACTTCGTTCCGTAGCTGTTGACTCGTGCTGAACCATTGAGACGTACAGTCGGCTACCGACTGGAATGCAGTCCAGAAGTGAGCGCTCAGCCTCAACACTTCAAGCAATTCAACCATCAGCAACACCACGAGCGTAGGATGCCAAATAGCTTGACACAGGAAAAGCGAATCGTGAAGCTGTGGTTGGGTCATGAGATCGCAGTGCACTGATTGAATTGGTGTCTTGTGTGCGTGTTTTGGAGACCCCATCTATGTCTAAATTGAAAATTTCGAGTGTTTTTGCTTGTTGAAATGAAAATTTGGCATCAACAGTCCTTGAATTTCTTACCGGACAAAATTACTGGAGAAACCCTAAATGGTATCCTATGGGTGGCCCAAACGGAAGGTATCTCAGGTTATTTCGGGTTTGACTGAAAAAGAACTAGACAGAACTAGACAGACAGATTTTTCCAAATGAGTGCCTAAAACGTTATGATAAAATCGTCCATGTTCAGTCTCATCACGTTGTGTTCAGTCCAGGTCTTTATTAGCCTAGTGAGTACATATTGATGTGGACTGTTTGATAGCCTCATAAGTAATGTCCTTTCGTCCTGATCACTGGAATACAATCAAGCATTAAACGCTTTTACTTTTTGTAAAGTAGCATAGTGATAAAATTAAATATAAAATTTTCAGTTACAACACCACTTTATAAAGAGGGTGGTGGCTGACTTCATGGGAAGTTTGATAAAAACCGTATGAATGGTTAAACATGCTGTATAAAGCGACCGATTTGGTGCTCTGCTAATAAGTCCCCTTTTTATTCTGTTCCAGGTATGTCCAATGGCATTGTGGTTGGTGGTGGCCCGGTGGTAACGTCACCAAATTATCGCCCTGGAGGACGTGTGTTCGCCTGAATACCACAGCATATTGTAAGACAGTTCTTTGATTGGCTGTTTCCCCTTTCATGATAGTTGTATCATTATTTGGACACTGAAAAGAATTAAAATGGAAGAAAATGTAGAAATGCAGACGAGACTGGTGAACTTGACTCGTAAGTCTTTTCAGGCAGCAAAATGTAGCTTGTTGTTCCCATCTGGACCAATAATTTGGTTGAATAAAATGCTGGACAACTGCATCTGGTTATTTGTGCATCGGTTTACTTGCTCAGATGGAGCGAAGTAGATGGGTTGCACAGTCGCGTTCCTGTTTGAACTAATCCGTGCGTAGCGGTTTGGGTGGCTGAATCCGTGGAACGATTGTGTCCCTCTAAGGAACAACCCAGAGGGAGCACGAACAAAGCATTTCACCGACACCACCATCATCGTCATGTCAACCACTTCTCCATATAGGGACAAAAGTAAATTCTCTGGATTAGCCGGTGAGAAGCCAGGGAAATGCGTTGCTATTAGTCCCACTCTCATCTACCTGCTCAAAACATTTTGCGCATATGATTGAGCTTATCCTAGAGTCAGAAGAACAAATATCTCGTGATAAGTGTGAGGTCCAGATTTAGTCTGAATTAGGGCCCAGTCCCGATAACCTATGATAGCAGCTACATCCCGTGTTCCGTTCAGTCTAATTGCTCATCATTTTTCCGCCTATTTCCATGGTTTCTAATGAAAAGTGAGCTTAACTCCTATAGTATCTACTTAAAATTCTGTATGAATGCCATTCTAATTGATTGCTTTGTTGATATAATACTGACAAT
>UZAN01042566.1:15234-39219 GCA_900618425.1 Echinostoma caproni | reverse complement strand
GGAGATTTGTATTTCGGTCAGAAAAGAACGAGAGGAGAAGAATGGATAAATTGGTCTACATAATCAGTCCGTGAGTGTTAGTGAGGGTGATGAGTGCGTGTTTGCATTGCTGGTGTCAGATGCTTGGCTCGTGTGTGCACCAGGATGTCCCCTGTGAACGGATGCACCAGACAACCGCAAATGGTCTGAGACTAGGTGTAGGCTGGAACCGTCGACAGACAGGAGGTTCTCCTTGAAGAGGGCGAACTGACAATCTGAAAAAGAGGAAGATGCAGACACCATGAACCAGGTAATCCAGTGAGACATGAACGCGACTCAGTCAAACGGAATGGCAAGTTGCCAAGGTCGTTACACTAGTGCGTTGAACATGCGTGATTTCGTGTTGTCCTTTTTATGTTACGAGGAGGATTCCGGCAACTGTGATCATGAGACTTCGAGTGGTGGACCGCATAAAAGTTCACTAGATCAGGCGTGGCAGGGAGCCGGGCCACAACAGCCGTTTGTCACCTTAAACGAAAGACATCGTCTAAAATTGAGTTCATTTTTGCTGGCAACAAATTATCGATCCTCTGCGTGCGATTCAGGTTGATCAGTTTGGTTCCCCATAGAATCTGCAGCGCAAACTGTGACCAGTGAATACGTCTTTTGGGTTAGCGGCTCAGGCTTCTAGTTATGCGCGTTCTGGAAAACGTGCTTTCGAATGTTCACACCCGTTCCATTACATTCGGTTTATGAAGTTTAATCTTTACATTGAAGACTAAATTCTGATTTGGTGGAACACTTGGACCACAAATCAAATAAATCATGTGCATTGTGTAACTTTTTCAAGTATCACAATTTACATTTCAGTTGACAATATTACTCACCACACTGGATACATTTCAGGAATAAAGTTTCACACAAGTCGTAGAAACAACTATTGGTCCAAGGTTAAGGCGTAGTTCACTTGTTACTGTGTATTTGTGAATTCACGTAGATAAACAACCAGAGAACATTAAAGTCAGATGAGGAAGAGACACTGGTATGCAAGAGTAGAAGTAAGTGATTGGTTAATGTGAAAATGTCTGAGTTTTCGAATTCGAAATGATATTCGCCGCAGGTTACGAACGGAGTTGTGCATGTGAGTTGAGCAGAGAAGATCGTTATCTATAGGAACACCAGGAGATTGGAAAGAGCTCAGCCCAGCTAGAGAATCGTGACTTGCCCCTGTAGGTTCTGTAGAGAAACTTACATGTGAAATTATTTTCCAGGGGTTAAACTTATCCCGGATTGAGAGGAGAAAAGCTGTATGTAAAAGATTATTTCTGAAGAAACTTAATTTAGAGGAAGAAGATATGGGTTTATGCAGTACAACCCAGCATATCTCAAGACGCACGGATGAATGTGCGAAGTGAGCGCAGCTCTCTACTGCACTCCGAGGTGGTTGATTAAGGATTAAGATAAATTCTTTTCGAGTCAAATGGTCGTTCTGTACATTAACAGTAAAATAACAATTACTTTAGGTGTTCAAATGATTCCAATTATTTGTAACGGAGTTGTTCGAAGAATGGGGTCGAAAGGTGAGGAATAGTGAAGGACAACACACCGAAAAGATTCAAGGGAGCTGATGCAAAAGTTGGTTGTATTATGAATTAGGGTCCAAATTGGATCTGTTAGACTTGTAGCCAAACTGTTTTCGATCATTGAGGATGTAGATAGACTACTGAGGGCAAAAGATGTCAAAGCGAACCGATGAAAATCTGTGGAAAAGATAGAATTTAAATACTTTGGGGATCGGTGAGTGAATGTGATCAATCTTTAAAAGTGGAATGGTGGAAGTGCGAGGTAATTCCTTTACTACCTTGGTGATCGTCCCATCTCGGGAAGTAGTTCCATATTTGAGAAATGCAGGAGGTAAACCCTACGGGGCTGCAGTAGAGGAGAAATTTCAATCAGTAAATAGTTTCTAAGGTGAATTCGTCGTGTATATAACAAATGAATCGTGAACTGAAAAGTTAGGATGCATTGGGCGGCTGTTTCGACCTGGTTGGGTCTCATCGGCAGTGCGGATCCATCGACAAGCTCGCAAAGATGAGTTGTGCTATATCGTGTAAATGGAAAATTGAAAAACGGTCTGATCAGCTCCCCGTTGGCCGAGTGGGTAGCACGCTTGCGTTCTGCCTGTGAGGTTGCGAGTTGGGTCAATGGATTCGCACTGCTGATGAGAGCCAACTAGGTCGAAACAGCTGTCCAGTGCTTCCTAGCTTTTCAGTTCACGCTTCATTTGCTATATACACGACGAGTTCACCTTTTAAATTGAACCAAATCCTCCATTACTCATTTGGCATTCAATAGTTATTGCACATCAGGATTTGAGAACAGGGTCACACTGGGAAGTTTGAGTGTCAATTCGGCAAGATGCTTGATCGACGAGTGGCGAACGAATTTGACATGGAAAGTAACAACATCGATATCCAGCTCCGACTGTTCTTTCCTCTTTCCAAAGAGGAAATTGATGTTTGCTGTTTCCAGTCCTCTGGGTTCGACTGGAGAATGGAGAATCCAATAGATTTATTTAATCTTTGATTGACTTTATTTGACTGTTCGTGCCCCCAGGCCGTGAAAGCTATGGCCTTGATCGAGTGAGCTTTAGACAAGAGTAAACGAACCATATGCTAATTAATCCCGGTCGACCGCATATGGAAAGTAAATCTCGTCACGATGTATCGATAAATCGGCCACCATGTTCAGGTGTGAATGTTGGAATGAATCATTGCATGAGTAGGAACATCCAGCCCTCAATAGCCTGATGAGTGATCAACACATAAATATACATATAGTTCAAAGACAGTGTACCTACCTCAGCTTATCTCATTTGGTCCAAAAGGAAGCGCTGTTATTCCATGGAAACTCTGTGACAGTGGAATTTGCACATTAGGCTATTGAGGGCCAAATGTCCTTACTCATATAATGATTCATTCTAACATTCACACCTGAACATGATGGCCGATTTATCGATAAATCTTGACTAGATTTGCTTCCCTTTCCGGCCGATTGAGGTCATTCGGGTTCATTCATTCTTGTCTACAGCCCACTCGACCAACGGTCAAGGACATACCATTCACGGGTGGGGGCACGAACAGTCAAATGCCACCCCACTGCAACTTTCATCCTTCCTCGGTAACTCACTCAAAAAGTACTTTTATTTGTCTATGGAGAAATCAGTTCATTCCGGCTGGACAGAGTTTTGATAGACCCGATCCTATGGGTGACGTGTGACGGTGGAAGTGCCAATCACGTTGGGGGGATGCTACTAGAATGTGATTGGTTGGATTCACCTGAAGTTACTGTGGGTTCAATTGAAGTTGGCAAGACATCGAATGCGAAGCAGCGCTCCGTAGGCATGGTCAGCATTTATTGATTAATAAAAAGAGGTGGGTTGTTTTAGTACGGGATTTTTCTATATATGCATAATACAAATTTCGAAGTAGATTTCCCTTTGTTCCTGGCTCAGTTACCAAGCTTAGAATTGGGGGATTCTATATTGGCTTTGGTTTCATTAGTTTTTACTTAATTTAACTCACTACTAATGAGTAACAATATTTACAAACGAGAAATATCATGCGACCAGTTCATGAGAGCAAGAAGAACCACCTTATCACAGGATGTGTTGAATTCAACTATTTCGTGGTAATCTCATCAGCTGTGTACATACATTCAGATCACGTTTGGTTCAAAGAGTGACAGGTTTGGGGACAGGCGAACACACACGGAGAAGGGCAATCAATCAATATGAAGGTCAAAGGTTACTAAGATGAGCCGGNACCGACCAGCGGGGGCAGAGCGAGGCCAGCCACAAATTCGATCTGTTTGCACAAATCGAGCTTGTAACGTCGAATAGCAGCCGCTTCAGTGAACCGTAATAGACGGCTACCTTTCTGGAGGATCAGGACACGAAAGGCGTCCCTAGGTATGTCACATTCTTTGCAATCCAGTATGTGTCGGGCGATTAGACTGGACGGAAGCTCGGACCCGTTAGACGCCAAATTTTTCGGTGCATGCTCTGCTATCCTGATAGACAATCATCTCTCAGTTTTTCCGACACTAATTTAAAACTCAAATGGTCATTTATATGGAAATCTCTACAATCTCAAGAGCGCTTCATGTGCAATGCGAAACCGTGTGTATCGGTTACGTTCAATAGTTGTTTATCCATATCTACAAGACCCGAGAACAGCAGGTTTTCAATTATTCCAACACGGTATCTCCGTTTCTACCTGCCGCAAATAAGTCATCGAAAACTACAGATCTCTTATATTGTTTGATTGGTAGCCTGAAACCAGCAGTGATAAGACTTATATTTCAGATTGGGCGTTTCAGAATATGACTATTTTTAGTTTCCCATATACTGCTAACTCCGATGTGCTCACATTTGCGGGCGGTGTTTTCGGTTTTCTCTGTGTCAAATCCGACTGTACAAATGCGCAAATGTTTGGTTGTATTATCTAGGAACTTGGTGCTTCTTTCGCTATGCGCATGGTATCGCAATTCCAGTTCGTGCAATGGGAAACAATGCAGCCACGTGCTCCGGGTTTTTGTTATTGTCTTCAGATAGTCTTGCTGACTAGCATATTAATAATCAATGAATGCCATATAAAATGAAGGAAAGACCACAATAGTGGGGATTCAGTGTTTCCGGCATCACTAGACATGACCAGAGGACTCCAACTAGAAAACTCGACACGATATACCTGATCAAGTCCAGTACCAAACGATCGCAAATGTTCATATCGCATCCTCATGTGTTGTGTAGCGCGAACCTTGTCCCATCCACCTAGTACACATATGAAAACACCGTTTCCGAATACAGACCTGTCACATTCAGAACTATTGTCATCGTTAATAGATTTACTGGAACCGATTTCGATCATAAGTGGAATGCGTACGAATATCATGATAATCGGGGATCGCCTCTATTTTGGGGTATTGTTCAGCTTGTTAACTTTTGTTTTGCACTTCGAAAGAATTGATCATTATTCTGGATCGGTTTTGGAACTCTATCGAGGTGTACGAGGTCATTACCGAAGAAGACTATGGGGAGCAAAAAATGAGAAATATTGCCGTGTATTAGAAACTCTGGATCCAGCAGTTCGGGGTCAAGCTTTGTTTATATAATCATCACGAACTATGTATCGTCCAATTAATATCACAGCGAAGCTAACTACGGTATACAATTAATCATATGTCCTGTCAGCGATCGATGTGACATTCTTGGTGTCCACGGACATTATCTGTGGCACGTGAGTTAAACCCTTCAACTATGTGCGAATTTGATTAAATCGCACAAGGCTAGATGTTTATTGGCTAGTTTCAGGCCAACCAATGACCGTTTCATCAGAATGCACATTATTACAAATTGTGAAACAATTCCATGATGATAGCACATTAGCATGTGGCTTTTCTCATGGCATATTTTATGGTGGATTAATTTGTTTTCCGTCACAAACGTCATTTCACTTTACGCACGATCCGGGAATTCAGACGAACCTGTACCGCCGTGCTACGAATGTATGCTTTACGGTGAAGCCGGTACTGTCACATCTGGCGATGCTGCAACAAGGGTAAGCAGATGCTGTAAGCTTTACAAAAACTGTGTTCAACATTTTACTAGATTACGTGATCACCACTGATCAATGTTTCTCGAAGAAACCAACGGTAGTCCATTGTACAACCTGAACAATAAGCCGACGGATCGTTCTCGACCATTGTCGTAGATATCCCGATGGATGCACAGCATGAAGACTGACCCCTGAGTTTTCTCCGTGTTCTTTGTAGCATACGAGAACTATAGCTACGTGGATACCAAAGTGACAGACCCATCAGACTTGTGTTCATTCTCGTGATAGCGTGTAATGTTGCTTTAATAAGCAATGTATAGTGATTAGTGATGTCGACCTTTTCTCCCTACTAAACAACTCTCGCTAAGCAGTTACTAACACTGACAACATCATCCCATTGTGTGAGTCAATCAGCACTTTCAACTACCTTCGTGTCCTTCTGATAGTACATGACGGGAGAGGCGAACAACTGAGAAAGCGTTCTACATAAAGGACTATGCCTTTCGTAATTCGATCACAGAATTTACGATTGCATGCAATCAAACGATCCTCAATCGTGAGTAGAGGATGTAGGCTGTGCTCGTTTATAAAACATGAAGCTAACTATACTTGTTGTTAGAGAAAATATTTTTCAAATTTATTTTCTTCATTTTCGCCTCACTCCGGTTACCATGTGTGTGTGACTGGGTAAAAAGCCCGCCTACTGTCCATCACGATGTTTCTGTCCACCGGATAGTCGAGCGGATCAAAAACCCCATTGCCCAACCGGTGTGTCGGTTACAAGGGATGGATGTGATTGTTGCTGGATGTGTACACGCCAGTCAGGCGAGAGCTGTTCTTCCCGTTATCCGTGCGATTTCGCAAACGGTTTGGAATGTCTGTACCAGCGTGCCGGGAATGGGACTGCGAACCAGACTGGTCGCAATCCAAGGGGTGATGAACCCACCCAGTTGCGTGCACGACTCACTTCAGTTCCATCCAGTCCTGAAGAGTCTGGAATCTGTTGGAGTAAGTTTTCAACATATCTGTCATTTATTTGTCGCATGTAAACTCTTTTGTGCTTGCAAATACTACCAACAAGGCCTAATTCAATAACAAGTCGGTGGGTATAGACATTTTTGAATATTATAGTCATGCTCTCACATATCATTACATTGTGGAAAAATGCTTGCTTAATGACAGCCAGTGGCTGAAGTTAAGGTCATTAATCGGAGGCAGAGGGTATGGGATATATATATATCTATATATTTATATGATGTGTGTGCGTGTGTGTGCGGAAGAACTTTTACTGCGTTAATTGATATGAAGTTTCTTCACTTGAGTCCACGGACATGTTATGTTTTGCCTTGGTTTTCTCAATAGGCCAAGGCAATCGAAGCTCTTGCACCAGCCTTCAGAGTCCATATGTTTTTACAGCAAACAAATTGGATGAAGAAGCACGCTTCATTCGTCCAACACTGCAAGACAATGGTTTTCCGGAAAAGATTACTGACAAGAATATTATGCTCATTCCGGAAAAAGAAAGCCCCGTTTGTGTCCCCTAGAAAGAACTATTTATAAGGATTTCGGTTAAGGGGGACTCACACAGAGAGTCTGGTACAGTCTATGTGACTGTGACTGTGACTGTGACTTCCCTCTTCCCCGCAGCGAAACTTGAATCGGTGTTCTGTTCATCACCAGTGATGCTAATGCAAGTGAAGGAAATATGAACGAAACTGACCTCATCCAGGTTAATCTTTTCCTCCAAGTGCATCTGTGACGCCTTGCACATAGGTCGTACGGTTAGGCGTTTGTTTCAACGTGTTGAAAAACACCACTCGGTTTTACCCCTGATGGTGGAAGACCGGTTCTATCCCAAGCGCAGTCGTGGGTTGTCTCATGGATACGGGTCGCAAGATCGAATCGGAGGAAGCATTCGATGTTGTTTATTGTATCCCAGTCAATCGTTCGAGCGTGGACCGAGTTTGAACACTGGCCATGGCCCTGGCGATCGCTATTCACTTGCTATGCCCAAACTAGTGGGACCACAATAGATTGATTCAAGCGCTTCAATTGTCTGGGCCTAGTGTGAAAAACAAGACAAAACATGTTATAACTCTTGACTCAATCGGAGAATGGTCACATCAACTAGCGCACTAACGTTCGTGCGCACACACGCACACACATCCTATGCACTCTGTCTCCGATTAATGATCTTCAGTTGGGTTGATGGCCGTCGCTATGCAAGCATTTTCCCACTACGTGTTGATCTGTGAGAGAATGACTATAAACATTCGAAACCAATTATTCACTCACTGACTCCTTTTCTCAATGATATCATAAGAATAATCAAACGTTCAATTAAAAGTCATTGAAACTGTTCCGCAAAATCACGAATTGATACCTCGAAGAAGAAGAATACTACAATAAAACACTGCTCACTTCCAACGATTTCGCTTAAGCACCACAACCCAAATAACTAGTGGAATCAGAAGAGGGCGGCAATAGCGTTTTCAGTCCAAACCGGATGTAGCAGCAATTAGTTCACATACTCAAGTTATGTTGTCACTCATTGGGGAAACCTGTTCCCACGTTGCTGATACCAACACACACCCACACACCATGAACTTCACCCTCTCGCTTCTACCGGACCCTCTTGGTAGGTCCGTAAACAAGAATCCGAGTGGATGAAACACTACGTACCGGTCACAATAAAGTATCAGAACTCCACACTTTCATATCCCACTATGTGTGAAAAACAGTTTGTGAATTCACCAGGTCTCTCTTGTGGTCCACTGATCAACCCCAGTGTAACTCAACTGACTCCTGAATGTCATCAATTCCGGTCCAAACGTGGACTCAGAAACGCAAATCATTTTGTGTTTGTGCAAGTGTATTCGTTTTGCAGATTCACCGTGGGAGGATCCACCGGAAAATCTTGGAAGTATCTGTTTCACCCAATTTGCTAGCGATAATCATCAGTGCATATTCACAGAACCAAGTGGGATTCGAACCTGGGCAAAAGAGGTTATCAACCCATAGGCTAACCACATGAGTTATGCAGGCTGTCTCTCAGTAACTGGACAATTAAGGTCACTGTCGTTGAAGGTATTGAATCTCACCAGATGATAGCATGTCCATATTGAGGTCTTTAGTTTACTGTTTTACCCTGTTATTTCCCCCTGTGTTGGAAGGAAAAAAATTTATCATTGAGAATAAGTTTTGTTCGGCACATCCGTTTTTCTCTCTCTCTCTCTCTCCCGAAGTAACAGAAAATAATGAGGAAATCACAGTTTATTGTTCGATTTCCACGGGTACTTTTGGTAGTTCGCCTTATTCATGACTATAGGGCGTGGTTTCGAGGTTACTCTTTCGCCATAAGATCGTTTCACGGCGAATTGCACACTGGGACACAGGAAAGTATTGGTCTTTAACTAATTTGTTTATTTCTCCTGTGAATCAGATTTTAGTCTTCTGTTTTTGAAACATTTTATTAAGGAATGAAGCATTATGCACGGACACATCAAAATTTACCTGACGGAAGACAAGAATCATTTGACAATGACCGTTTCGTAGAACTGGAATCCAGTAGTGATCCAGAATCAAAGTCTCTTACATGATAAACGATAGATAGGGCGTGGGGAGGGGGGGGTTGATTAAGTGAGCAACAGTGTTAGTTAAGTGTTACAAATCACCACCAATCATCACCCCATAAGTACCGTCCAATTTCCACAACTCATTAGTTCCCACAAAAAAAAAATAAGAACATACATTTAATTTGTCTTGCATTTTTTTGTTAAATAAAAAATAACTGTCGCAGGTTATGAAAAAATAAGTGTAACATCTATGTTGAGCATCATTTTTCCAATCATTGTATGCGCAGGAAATGCCAAATGATGCGCAAAAAGTCAATTACTAGATTCCGCAAAAAGCATTGAAGCGGCAGTTTCCAACTACAATTAGAACGGTTGATTGCTTATATACATTCTGGCTTTTAAACCTGCGATTTCTCACTGAGCTCACGCACAATCATCGGGTTTCCAGTGTGTTATAAATTCCACGGTAGCAATTACTTCGTGTAAATTCCTTCACTTCTGCTCATTCTTGTCTTCATTCTCCGTTCATTCTCCCCATCACTCGGGCAATGTATCAGAACGCCACGGTAGACCGTGTCGGATCAACGGCACATGGTTATTACATGGTTCAATCCAAACCAACGAATGTCGACATCAGTGCTCCTGTATAGACGGACAATTGGTCTGTGTAGACCGATGCGTAGCACAAGAGCGGAAACAACGTCCACCGGACGTGTTTTGTGACCCACTGGAACGGGACGGACCACCGATGCAATTACGATTGATGCCTCCTGCACCTGGTGATTGTTGTCGGCGCTGGATGTGTGTGACCGTAGCTGACACCCCGGATCGTGATACACGTTTCTTGTCCGATTCGGATGAATCTGTTCAAGAATCAACTCGAATTGGGCACGATACCCGGGGCCAGGAGTACAGCGGTGGACGAGCCACATTGACTGCCGGAGTGGATCTATCTGAAGGTACATACTGAGTGAAAAATGTGATTGAGACCACAGACGGTTGTGGCATGAAAAAGAATAATTGTGACTAAATACTATAAGTTTAACTCGCACTAGCGTAATAATTCATTTTCATGAGATATCATTCGTGGAATAAGGCGATTGCGGCTTCGACCTCGATGTCTTGAAAGGATAAGTGATACGTGTACCCATTCAGAGAATGTTAACGTGGCAGTTTTACTTCATTCAGCGGAAAATTTAGTTGTTCCAGGAGAATACTTCATACAGTACCTTTGAGTGCATAGTTCCCTCTGACAGTCGGCCATTTTGGACGGGCACTGACCGAGTTTTTTATTACACACCCAAGTGTGATGAACAGCAGATGTAGCGAACCCCATTGTCACGAGAACCTGCTGTTCAGTGGTGGAAACCGGCAACCTAAACCCCGGGACTTGGAGTGGCGAACCACATAAGGCCCCGATAGGTTAGGCGTGGTACTGAACCGGACGACAGCAGAGCCACCTATCACCGAAGTCGGGTGGCGGTGGCGGGACTCGAACCTCGGATCATAGGGGGAGGAAATTCATATACACATGCATAGGACACTTCTTCTCTGGAAATTGCATAGCTCTGTAAAAGAGAGTGATCACTGTATATGCGTCGATCGAAACGTTTGTGTGGTCCCGAGTTCGGGGATCATGCTTCCAGGAGATTTTATTTGGAATTTTGAGTCACTGAATAATATTTTATCCACTGCTTCAACATCTAAATTCTCTGATAACCCAGAGTTTTTTTTGAGGACTAAGATAAAACCTTACAAGAAAAAGAAACGGATGTTGGGACAATAACTAACTGTTGATAATGGTCACTTCCGGGGAACTGGCTGGTTGGATGCCAACGAGACCGACATTTTGTCTTCTCATTACCCATTTTACCCATGAGGCAGTGGTGGCGATTGACGAGTAATTTTAGGTTCGTTATCTACGGGGATTTTGCGGCTTTTCATGTAAAAGATAACAGAGGTCACCGGCAATTCGTCACGCAAATCTTGGGAACTTCCAGATTTTGAATAGAAAACAAACGTTACATGTACTGATGATCAGAAATTAGAAAAGAAAAGCCGGTCAGAACTTCCAAAGGAAGCAGTAAAATAGTAGAATTATAAGTGCAATTCATCGAGCGTCCGTTGTAATTCATTTCATTCGGATTACGAATTAAATCGATTAACCGTGGCCATTATTCCTCGCCTATTTCATCACCAAACTCTCCGAATGACTCGGTACACTTACTTCGACGTGTGTTCATCGCGTGGCACTGGTCGAAAGATCGTCCCGATAGTGTATGAATTCGATCCCCGCAGCCATATTCTAATAAGAATGAAAGTATACTTTCAAAGTTACTAACTCTCAACCTTCGATCGATCAAAACTTCCCTGTAAAACTCCAATTGAACATACAACTTATTTGAAGTCAATGCAAGTACAAGGATTATTTAAATACAATGAAAATGCTTGTAAAAACCGAAAACCGGATTGCTGTTCCATCCTGTTTGGGACTCGTCAGAAGTGCGTACTTTTTGTGTCCCTGTCACGATTCGAACAGCAAACATCCGGGTTGGGATTTCAAACATTTACCACTGAGCTACACGATCGACGGCCATCAACTTGTGCGATTGGCTCCATCAAATTTTGGAGCATCTTGATGAACCCGAACGTTCACAGCTCGAGGGACATAAAGCATACGCACTGCTGACGAGTTCTAAACAAGACGAAACAGCTGTCCAGTGCTCTTTGACGGTTATCATAAACATTTCCGTCGCATTGAAATGCACTCAACTAGTGGGAAATTAACGTTCTCCCGAGGAGTGAAACCCACACCCAAGACCATCACGAGTGCCTGGTGCTTCTGAACTATCGAATGCACAAATCCAAGCTTGATGCTCTAAAAATACAAGGATTATTATTACAAGTGATTCGCATAGGACCTAATGTGATGGTCTAAATTTTGTATTGCTCAAAGCTAATGAAATGTGGACTGAATAACAGTTCAATTGGACCGCCACAATATGGGACCACAGAGCCTGGCGGCCTAGATTTCACGTACTCCCTTCTCTTTGTTTGAGACAAAATTAATCAGGTAATTGTTCCTGTTTTTCACTTAGATGTTCTAATATTAGTTGCTTTATAAATCTAAATTTTCTAGTGCTAACTATGGCCTATTGCATCTTTTATGTATTGATTGTAATATTCAATACTTAGGTTCTAGTCTCGGCTGGGACACAGAAGTTACGCACTGAGAACTAGTCACAGCATGGACGAAACAGCGATCGGGTGCTGTTTAGCGTTCGTACCAGAGAATTCTACTATCAGAAAATTTAAATTAATAGGAATAGAATCGTTCGACTATTAAGGGTTCTTGCCTTCTCCCTCTATTTATTGGTTTATACTGTCTTGTTCCATTACAATACTAACTCATTTAGCAGAATAAAGACCTGAAATTTGGCGCGGGCAATTTCAGCCAATAGATGAATCTATAGATGTTGTTAGACATAGGTTTCCATATGAAGCTTGCCCAACGGACACTGTG
The DNA here is from genome assembly GCA_900618425.1 of Echinostoma caproni. NCBI lineage: Eukaryota > Metazoa > Platyhelminthes > Trematoda > Plagiorchiida > Echinostomatidae > Echinostoma > Echinostoma caproni. The sequence continues at coordinate 26,524 of UZAN01042566.1, read as the reverse complement.
AGATCGTGATCGCTGCATACTGTCCGATAGTGTTTTCCACTCCACATTCTCTTTTATCTTTCTTCCATCCATACCACCAATCATAATATGAAGAATTGAATCGGGAATATTCCTTCCAAACATTGGCAAATATTTATCACTCGACACTAGCGAGCACTTCCATTTTTGGTTGTTGTGAAAATGTTTTGTTTGTATTGTAATCAGCGCCGCTTGTAAAGGTTGACTAAAACGAAATTCAATTTGTGAAAGTTATGTTGTTTAACGGGTAATAAAAGACCATTGTAGTTGATAATTTAATATTTCTTTTTGATCCAATGCATAGGCATCAAAATCTGTTCTTTTTCATGATTTATTAAAAACAAAGTTTTGATAGAAATATAGGTGTGCAATGAAACTTCACAACCCTCTTTTGAACTTTCTATTATTTCGCTTATCATCCATTTCATGAACACGCTCTGTTTTCCAGACCACTGCGACTGGGGCTCGCGGCGCAGTTCTCCATGGACCCCTTGTAGTCAGTCCTGTGGACTTGGTTTGTCCACACGATGGACGACGGAAACAATTGACTGTCGCAATGTGACCCAAACACGGTTGTGCTTCTGGCGTCCGTGTCGTACGTTTTTCACACAAAAGGTAGGCTCCAATTACGTGAACAAATCGATGCACAAGTGGAACGGAAGCGGACTGGGGGCGTTCCAAATCACGTGTTTCGTCCTGATGTATCCTAATCGATTTTCCTGTTATATTCGTCCTTGAATAACAGGTTGACTGTCTGATCTGTTTAGTACAGAACATAAATTTGTAATTTTATGTGATTAGATTGTAAGTCAAAAAAGAACACATCGTTTAATCTCCTCAATCGCTGACGCGGCATAAACAGACACATCTAACGGGTTGATAAATCCTAGTGACCAAATGTGCGCAGATCGATAGGGGAAAATAAAATAAAACGAGAGTTCAACTCGACGGTAAGTGAACTGAGTGCATCAAAACATTTTGGGCACATACACCGGAATGATGTAGTCTGATTAGTAATGCCTCACTAATTGTCAATGCTGTTGTGTTGCAGTTACACAATGGGAATTTGAACGAATAATTGGATGAATTATACGTTTTGTTGTCATGACTTGCTTTGCAGTAGATCGTTCTGGGCTCCGGGTGGTCGCCTGACTATCGAGAATGGGTTGCGTCATCAATTTCGTCAATCACTTTGGAAAGTTTTCGGTCATTCGCTATGATAATTGACGGTTGGTTTTGCCTACGTGTGTGACACCGCAACTGCAGGGGACCTGGTACCCATTATGTGAAACAGAACTATATTGCCAACGATGTTTAAGTGCTTACGTTTTGAGCTTAGTTAATTAAGCTTTTCTGGTGGTCGAGTGTGTAGCATGCTCGCGTTTTCCCTGTTAGATGACTACAGTGAGTAAACCATTCATGTGAACAAACTTATCAGGTGGTTGGTGATTAGCCTGCTAAAGTCACCGTCACTAGCCTGCTCTGAACCTTAGGATTCGCAGTTCCAGCCAGAGCACTGCTAACCAGTTTTGTTAAACGTATTCATCGATTACTGTTTACTTGATGTAATCCCGATTCACAACTTTCAGGGATGCGAGAATCAATAGGTTAAGTGAAAGGATCTCCAAGTTAATCGCAAATTCTGACGCATACCGAGCATACAAAACGGATCAATTTTATGAGCCCGATACAGACTGTTGTCATTGCTTGTTAACTGCTGGAGTTGTAATTATCTTGGGTACTTATTGAACACAAGTAGTCATTAGATTTTTATTACACCACCAGACAAATTTGGCATACCTTTTATAATATGAGAACACACGCGTTCAGAGGCGAACAACTGTTTTCATTGATTCATTTTCTGGCTTGTGTTTCTATTAACTTACAGTATGAAACATAGTTTTACAATCATAGTCAATTATCAAAGTGCATTTTTGACTTCTTTTGTGATCGATTCCTTTAACCGAAAATGTATACGTGTGTCTGCATTATAGTTAGGTCATATTTTTTCCCAGTATTGGTTTTAATGCCCTGTAATTAACAAATACTATCGATTGAGACTGTTGTAAATCCACAGGACAGTTTCCGGATGAGTAAAGTTGTTCATACGAAAATCACCGTGAATCAGGAGCAAATGGGATTACACGAGACAAAATATCGATATGCAACAGTTGATCAGTTGTCTTATGAAATTAGTGTCAGAGTATGCCAATAGCTTGTGACGATCCTCCTTCCATGCATGCATGAGATCAGAAAGGGAGTGGGTATCATTAATCAACCCGAAATGATTACCTTGGTTTTGATAGGACACAGCTAAGATTTAATCTTCAATCAAAATGAAACCCCAGTTGATACAGCTGAGCACACATTTGAGAACCCGTTGACCACCACCAGGTTATTTGCAACTAACTGAGTTTGATTTTCAAGCGAAAATTCGAGCATGGATAATCGGGAACCTATTCCCGAACTCGGCTTGAAAGTCCTGATTTTATTAAAAGTGAATAACTGAAATTGTCTTCTTTTTCTGATTCGAGACGTATTTGACTATTATGGTAGTATATTGATGACTGGACAAATTAATTCAAAAGGGCATGACCGATTTCGCGGTCCTTTACGTTCTTAAGGTATGCGTAGCCGGGAAATTTTTTGGTCATTCCCGTACTACTTATTATAAAAATAATGAAAATCAGCCCTGGTTTGCTGAAGGTAGAAGCATCTAACACACAAGATCTAATACATAATCATTGCAAAGATACTTCTCTATTCGATTCCTTGATATGCGGATGACTTTTGTTGAAATGGCGTCTGCATACAGTTATCTCCGTTCCTATGGTCACCCGGGTATAAGACGATTCGCACTTGATAGACGCACGGCTTCGTCCCGGTACGCCCCGGATTTTAATACCGGGTGGGCCGATGAATGTGCACCATTGATGAATTCCAATGAAGGTACAGGTAGAGTCTGCTGTATCCCTAACCCGCATAGCTCACTGGATTGGGTTTAAGGATCAGTCTGAAAGGTGATCAGACGTTGTGGTTTTTTGAACCTTCATTAGGTTACCGAAAATATATATAAATCATATTCGAGGTTTGAAAATAATAAGCTCAAATTATCATTCTCCTGATAATGTCTCCTAGAGTAATCTCATAAATCGTTTGGTTAATTACGTATAAATTAAGTTTATCTTAATAGACTACTCATGAGTAGCTAAACAATCCCTAGATAGAGTTTGGTCCACCGGTCAGTGTTCCACTATTGTGCAAATGATGATATTTTAGTGTTTGCCAATGCAATCGATTTAGTTTTCTTTTCTACCGGGTGAATTAACTTTTCGAAAATGTTATGCAAATCAATCGGTGCATCTGAATTCCTCCGTGGAGCCTTCGACATACCGGCAAATCGAGAGGCTTCAATGGAGCATCTACATAGATGACGAGAGAACAGAAGACCTCACTAGGCACCAGTACTTCGTTCTACAAAGAGCACATCGAATTCCGCACTAGATCCGCAACTCGTTAAAAGTGCTTGTGGATTTTCCCGACATAAAATATTGTCACTATACTTGATTGATTTATATGTTGTCGGAAGTCGCCTGCTCGTCCCATCGAATAACTGTGCAACAAATTTGTACATCCTCAATCACAGTTGCCCACAAAACAGCCCACTGAAATATAACCATTTGAATGTACAAGATAAGGAACTCTTCCATACAATGACTTTTTATTTGAGCTGTGAGCTTTTTCTTGGCATCCTCCAAGTATATGAGTTGAATTCACTTTCTCACTTTCGATGGGTGTGCGAATTAGTAAATTCGCCGTGATTGTGTGACTTTAAGAGTAAACTGAAAGTTTACTGAATGTCTTTAAAACACAGTTTCAGGCGAACAATTGTCTTCAACAATTCATAATCATACACTAATAGTTTATACGAGAGGAGAAAAATCTAGAGATTTGGAAGAGAACAATCAAATGTTAGGAATCGTTCACTTTGTGTATGTATGTATGTATGTATGTATGTATGTATTTATGTATGTATGTATGTATGTATGTATGTATGTATGTATGTATGTATTTATGTATGTATATATGTGTAAGAATGTATCTCATTTAAAGTCAGTGCTAGTCGTTTCGAAAACCAGATTGTAAATATTTTTGATTCTGACATAATAGAAAGTCCAACATCGATTGAAAATTACGTGCATTATGCACCGAAATCAATATGTTTCGCCTAGGGAACGGAATGAACCACTGAATAATTTCTTTTCATTCCCTTACATCGGAAGACTTAATTATTCACAAGTCTTTCACGATCAGGACAATATGGATCTGAATTCTAACTTCGTCTCACAAATCATTCATTTGTAAGAAGCTTAAACACATGGTTTCGAAGCTGCACCGTCGGAGGATCTCTGCTAATCAAAAAGGGTTTACAATAATTCACATATTTGATATTTGTGTTCTGTTAAGTCGAATTCCCAAGAAATACACAATCACCAGGGTTGAACAGTTTTGCTTATTTTTTAACAATCATTAATTATGGAAAACCTGAATTTTTTAACCTGTCCGTAATTGCAGCAACAGTGAACGCATCGCATATTCTCTCCCAAAATTAGTGAAGTAAACATCAGTCCAGTGAGACTTTTTTGGATCTCAAACAGGAAACGAAGATGAATTAATGAACGTGTGCACCAGGCTTTAGAAAATAAAATTATCATGGTTTAGTCGATTAATTAGAGTTTGAAATGGCGTTATCGGGAGTATGCGTATGTGATAGAATATTCATTTAACGTATCACGATCCCATACTTGATGCTCCCTCTAATTGCGAATGTTTTTAGTTTATCAATCAGGAACATGTCCTAGGACAACACTTGTTCTATTGTACATCTAATAAAATTTAATTAATTGGAAGAATATTATCAAAGATTTCAATGGTATCGCAAAGACGACTAGGAAAATCTTTCTGTATAAATAATTTTTCTTCAGAATTTTTCAATCACTAAAAATCAATTTTTATCTCGCGTTTGATTTCATTCAGAATAAACCGTTCACTCCTACACTAAAATTTGCTCGTCCGGGTTATTTGAAGTTTACCACACTTTACGCCGACCAAGCAAATGCATCGAATTTCATTTGGCCGGAACTGAAGGAAGATTACAGCCAAACAAACAATAATGCAACCACTACGGAACCTATTGTTTGTCAAATGGATCGTGCATTTCAATCGCGGTTTTGCAATCTGCCGCCTCCCAAATCCTGTTGTTGGCCAAACCGGTCCAAGACAAGGCGATTACGCTTTCGTTGCACAGGTGGTCGCATTGTATACCATTTCTTCGAGTGGATTCATACGTGCCAGTGTAGCGCACTTCCGTGTGATGTGGTATTCAGCAAACGTAATCAAGAACACACACTGGGCACTGCCTGACAGTGATCAGCGATGTTACCTTCACGTAATAAAAATTGAATTTAGTTCTTCATTCAACTTCCTTCTTATAAAAATTAGTAGGACGTTTATTCTGCACTGGTCGCACACAGTCTTTCAAAGAAATACTCATATTTTGCTATATTTCATGCTAATTTGAAATCAAACGAGTGGTTTCGGTACAGGAAAAATAACCGTTATTAAGCTCCTGACATACCGGCAGAAGGAAGTACTTTTCAGAACGACGATTATCACTAAATAAAAATCGATTTATTTTCATTCCGATATCTGATTGAAACAGAGTGCTACCTTCACACCAGTTCACACACTCAACCAAACATACAAAGCGGTTAGTAAGTTCCTGTTTCCTTTGCTTCTAAAGGCATGACCATAGAAACGATTCGAAATGATAACTCAGAGTAGATGTTTTGGAAAATGAAAAGCAATAAAGATATCAAAAAGTGTAATAAACTAAAATGACTAAATACGCCAGGATAGAGTGTTACTCGAAGAACCCTTGACTGGAATCTGCATCACGTACGTTCCCGAAGAAAAAATACTTGATTTTCCAACCTTGTGTGGTCGCTGGTTAATAATTTAAAGTAATTTCAGACAAACATTAGATATGAAACTTCATCAACAATAAATAAGAAATGAAATGTGTCCGGCGCTAGACTGTCGGAGGCATAAAGGGAAAAATATTATCTGTGGAGGTCAAGCATTACTAGAAAACGAATGCATTCGTCCCAGAGTCTTCTGTTTACACTGGGTCTAGCGCGACTGGTTTTGTTGTGTGATGTGATGATTGATTTGAACGGTTATCACTGGCTTTGAGATTTTTCCGGCCTTCCTTGAAACCGTTTTTCATGGAACTGGTATCACTAGGGAGAAACAGTACTAGGTTCAGGCTATCATATTGGCAGAGCAGAAGCACAACTGTGAGAGATGAAATTCAGTATCCAGCTGCTCTTATCTAGGTTACACTTGGCTAATGATTAGATCGCTGTCAGAGAGATCGAATAAGTCTATCAATAATCTAAGGTGCTCAATGTACTCCATTCACCTCTATTTGGATCTGATAGTCTCGTAGGCATAATGTTTATCAGCAGAGCAATAAATATTCANCACTGCTATTTACCAACGGGGGTCGATATTTGATCTCTAACTCGGGAAAATACAATCAGAAGAAGAGATTGAGAGGCCACAAAACGAGCAAGGAGGATTTCAATTGATTGTGTTTCGACCACCACTTAGCTTTATTAATCTCATTTCAAAATGATTTCGGCCTGGTATTCCTTTAGCACTCATGGGACGTTCTTCATCTCGATCTTTGGTTTGTGTTCTGTTAGCACCACATTTTATCGCCAGACGATACATCTTCCTTGAGGATTTTTAGAAAACATGATCATCCAATGGAGAACCTTCAAAATAATATTTTTACTAGAGGTTCTAATTCCCGATTCAGTAAAACATGTACCGAATTCATGGGATCATCACATATATCATTTCGATGTTCCATAGAAAATGATCGGAGAGTTTTACCTGGTAGCCACCTTCGCTCGTCCGAGCCCAACCAGAAGGAACATGTTTCCCAGGCTGACTCATCGACTCCATTGGGACTGTCTTAACCACTCTGCCAAAGTGTGTGCCCAAATCTGATCGAACAGCACGGAAGTAGAAAGAGGAGCCCGGAGTATGGCTAGGGGATACGGGGTGCGGGGGTGAAGGTGAATGGAAGCAAGGTGATTCTACCTCTTGCGGAACTTGGTCATAAAATGCGAATTGTCTACTTGGTCATGGACTAATATTGGTTGGAAAGTTTATGCAAAATGTATTTCGTACAAACTGTAGTTGTTTGTTCACTTAATTGTCATAAAATTCCTCTCTCATGGCAGAAGCAGCGACAAGCATGCTTGAATAATATATGCTGTTTTCTCTTTGGGGCAAATGCGTGAATCATTGAAGCGTGCTGAACGTTTGAAGCGGTGATCAGAACAGACCGATTGGAAGTCAATTGCGAAGTGCTGCAGGGCGAGGGAAGAGTGTAAACCAAACGGATTCATTTGTTTTTATTGCTAGTTTTGGTAATTCAAACTCGTGTTTTGTTTGTAAAAGCTGGTCCACCGGGAAAATGTTCGCCTAAACTGCCTCAAGATACTGACCACCCGTGTTTGTGTGTTCTGTGTTCATTCATCACCTGTATGGAAAAACTTACCTCACGTTGATTATTTTGATTAGTTTTACTGTCTGACTGCAGAGAAAGAGATCGCACACGGATTTCCGGAACACTATTTCACAGACAGGTTGACAACCGATCAGTATTGCAAAACAGAACCAATCTTATGAAAATTTTATGAGCCGAAATGTTTAAGGTGAGAGAATTTACAATATCCGGCATGAAACTTTCATACAACCATGTGGTAGCTGAATATTCATTCCTATAGGGAAAATTAAAACGGTTTGTTGACTTAGCCTCACTTGAACCTTATAATAAACGCTTCTTAATTTCATTAATACTTTGCGCTCAGAGGGCTGTTTCAACCATTCTGATAGTGTTACCTTAGTTGCTCAAATGCTGGCCCATTCAAGCGTTTGAACATAGAGACCAAGCAAACTATGTGACCAGTAACTGAGACCCGAATAGTTTCATTTTATCACTGTACGCTCCCAGGTTAGGAAGAACACAAGCCACGGGCTGACAATAATTGTGTCCACACGAATTATAGGGTCAATGNNNGGGTCAATGGGTGAAACCCAGATCACTGAGACTTAGGCCTGTCAATACTGGTTAGATCGATTGCGATTCCGACCAGTCATGTGACATTCGCTGTGAGTGAGCTGCGGCATGATTTGAGCTCGTGTCACATTTCACTTACCGTTTACAGCAAACAGTATAAGCGTTATCTCCTCTTTCCCGCTTGCCCATAATCATCTTCTCAGTGGGAAGTTGGACCAAATTAATGTGTATACAGCTGTTTTTCATGTATATCACAGCAAAATGTTGCACGACGAATCGCTTCGAAATTCATCTGAAAATAATGATGTCTCATTGAAAGTTCACGCATTTTTGTAGTTTTTTAGTCCGCATGTCGCTATCTACGAACTTTATTGTAGCCCTTGTCCACTGTATATTCAAAGGTGGATAGCAAAACAAGAGATCACTAAATTAATGTTGCATTATGATTGAACTAAGACATTTGAGTAGATGACTACGAACAATTTGAATTATGAGTAAATAACTTTGAAAAGGAACAACGCATCTCGGCTCAAATTGCATCAATTTGAAAAACGAAAAGGTTTTAACTTGGTCAGCTTTTTCACGTTTCGAAACTTCCTCTTTTTGAGCTCCCATGAGCAATGGATTCGCTCTGTTCGTCAGATGTAATCCAACATACGTTTGCTCTAATTAGCCTGACTTTTCTATCGGTCACCTACCTGGGAACTTCGATAGCCGTAATGTATTTCATTTATTAAGCTCATAGTGAAATCATGTGTTTAAGAGGTTCAGTATAATCCATTAAAAATTATAACAGAATTGCAGGGGATCACTGGAACTCAGTTTTATTGATCGCAGTGTGATAAATTTTACTGCAAAAGCTACCTTCCCAATTTGTTCTTGAATTCTCGATTGGATTACAATTTCTATTGGAATAAAAAAAATTAATTATCTTTTACATCGATAAATATGTGCTCCTGACTTTGCGGCCACAGAACGCTTCAAAGCATTTGATTGGAATGCTCGCTTTTTACGACTAATATGCACACACAAAAGCCGTTCGAATGAAATCTGAAGAGAAGTGGTTGGCGGTGACGGAGAGTAGACATGCGTGACTGTTATTCTCTATTGGTCAACTAAAAGAGAATGTTCAAACCATGTTTCAGTGATAACTTGGTATATGATTACTGTGATCTGGATGAACGAACCTCTCAAAGTAAACTTTGATTCTTGTGGCCCGTTACTCAGTGTCCGTTTGGCGGATTTGTGGCCTGTGTAAAGACCTGTATGAGTCTTCACTTAATATTTCCCTAACTACAGTTCTATACACCTAGAAGCAATGAGAGCGATATTTTGCCATGCGCTGAGGTCATTTCTGGAAACTTTTCCATATGGACATTGGGAATTCATGCTTTCGGTCGACAGATTTTCAACCGTAAAGCTTCGTGACTAGTGTGACGATAATGGCACGCATGCAAATTCTGAATTCGCTAACGAAAAGGAATCAAGTATATTAATGACGAACGGCATCGTGGCTGACGCTAATCAAACTGACATTGACTGCTGTGGTTTTTGCAACTTTCTGTCCTTCTATCTCTGGCACAGTCGCGCCCCTTCCTCCATCCATTCACTTATACCAGGAGTGTTGTAAAGACTATTCTCCAAAGGCCACACGTATTTATTTCCCTGAAGTTCAGTCATAGGAAAAAATACGCTCCTGAATAGTTTGCGAATTTGCGAATTCCTGATTCTGTACAGTCTGATTGAGAGCGAAAATCTTTTCATCGTTGACCTTGGTCATCAAATCTCTCTTCTGACCAATGCTGTGTGCCAGCCTGAGACATCTTAGGCAATCAACCGGGGAATCAGAGATAAATGTATTGACCGCATAGATAGCAAACGCATTGTTCTTAAGGTTGCCGCTCGTTCTAGTTCTTTTACATACATGTTGTCAGTTATTCCTGTTCTTCATCGTTTCCCTCAGTTAAACACAGTTTGGTCCCCCAGTTCTCCCCGAAGTCAGATATGCTCGACTTTTTTCCCACCCAGTTCTAACCTACCTTGATTCACAACTCTTCTTTTGCCAGTTACACACTGTGACCACAAATTTCTTTTCAAAATAAAAATAGGGAATTTCCATCGAAGACTGTCGGTTCAGATAACATCCCAACAATCGAGTGCTCGAGTTCCCGATTATCCTCCGTTTTGTTTCTTGGTGTTCTTTCCCATGTCGTACTTCCAGCTGTTGGCGTCTTTTCCATCCGTATGAAAGGTGCACCCTTTGACTTGAACAAATTTCACTACTTTTCCTGCACTTTCTTCCTCCCTAAAGTCATGACATTAGTGAATGCAAAACAGCTTGTTCTTGGAATGCCGCGAATTTCTTAACGGCCGCCAATGCAGTATCTGCTGCCTCAGGTTCACTGGTTCACTGTTCGTGTACAATTCATGCATTCAGTCTTCCGCCTTTACCCACTGTCACGAGTAGCGTCTTGGTTCCCTTGATTCTATCAAGGTGTTCGACCGAGTTTATGATGATAAACTGGTAGAACAGCGTTCAAAGTTTGTACTTTTTTCTCGTTTCAGTACTTAGACACCGAATCTCCCTTCTGGCAGTTCACTTCCTGCTGGTGTTGATGCGGTGATATTGGAGGAAACTGCAGTGAAATCCCACGGCCACCAAGATCCCGTGCTTNACCAATTACTCCTCTTCTATAATGACCGATAAGTAGAAACTCAATTAGCTTCGTACGTTCGCTGCTGATGCCACCCAACATTGTTCCTATTCCTATGACAAGTGTCTCTTGCAATCGGTTGTTTGTGCGTGCTACAATGAATTCAGAAATCAATGCCGTCGAGTTTTGTGGCACAGAGGCTCATTTCACATCACCACCACCATTATCATGATTACAGGTTTATTTCTTATCACTGGCTTGCTGCATAAACTTACGACTATCATCACTGCCGGTGATACAGACACTCCCTCGTGAGCATGTGTACATTCCGGAGGGAACATTGAGATGTGATCATCTTCGAAAGACAATATTCAGCTGTTCACTTTACAACAAAAGTTAACTGAGGAAACCAACCGGACTTGTTTGTTGAGCAATCATTTTCAGTATTTGTTTAATGACC
>UZAN01042566.1:4491-14761 GCA_900618425.1 Echinostoma caproni | reverse complement strand
GTACTAAGCCCAAATCATTCATGCACTAGACCCATACCGAGTTTTAACGACCTAGCCAGTGTTTGCTCATGCGCCTACCTGTTCTGATGTTTAGGTCTGATGCCAGTTCGTAGCACTTCGAGGTCAGTGAGGTGACAAGTCCGAACAGTACCGCTCGAACGCAATGAACAAATAAGTTCTCAAACCGATTGGATGTGGCAGGGGGGAGGGTCCGCTCATTCTCACCGCTAATTCTATTCGGTGGGTGCTCGAAATAACTGGTTTATGTTGGATTTCTTGCGTTGCAATCGTAAACAACGAGGTCCTCTGCACGTATAAATGGAATCAGTGGTCCAAGGTACTAGGGTCTTGATTGTATATACTATTCACGACCATAACTGAATTGAAGGACCATAAAAAACTCGAATTAAGTAACTAGAAGTTTAAATGGTTGAATAACATGAAGACGTCGAATAAAAGACCCGCATTTATCATCTTTTCTTAGGGTACAGGAAACTGACTTCGTTGAAGAAGGTCGTTCGATGAAATCTTGATGACTTGTTTGCCCTTGCATACAGTGTATCATTTTTAGTGTGTTAGTATCAAGGGACATACAAATCCAACCGTGTCATTTATTTTTGTTAGATATGAGATTGAAGTGAATTCACTTCTATCGGTGAACATTCTCGGAGGTGCAGCCTATTCATTAAAAACTGAGTTGAAAACAGGGAACTATCCCATCCACTTTGAATGATCCCAACTATATCTCTACGCACCGCATACTAAAATCTCTGAGTGTTACACAATCACTTCGATAAAATTAAGGTAAAAACCTGTTTGACTTGAGACAGTCTTAGGATACGTGATGCTACAACACATACTGTAAGGTACAAAGTACAGACAGGTTAAGTTTGTGCGCTAAACAGGTCAAAGTACATAGGAATGTTCTTAATTCTGAACAAACTGGACAAACGTTGCAGATTTGATGAAAATTCAGATAGTGTAAACAGTAGAGATCATACAGTTTCTGCACAGCTAGTCAATAATCAACTGGCATATGTAAACGTTTACTCAATCATAAACGCACAAATTGAATCATGGGAAATCAGAATGGGGGGGGGGGGCTGGAGGGAAACGCTGTTCTGTACAATGCATAGTTTTATTTCGATAATCATTTTTTTATATGAGAAATCTTGCGGACATGATTTACTGAATAATATCAATTGAAATGAATTAACTTAATTGATTATCAAAATAATCCTGATGTGTAACTCCCTGGCAATACAACATAAAATAAATCACTTGATTTTGAGTCTTGGGAGCATTCAGTGAATTGGGAAATAAAATCATATAAGCCATGTTTCATATAAGAAAATAACTGGAGAATAATTTCGGTTCATCATATATCATGCTAATTACCTGGTAGTTGTTTCCGGTTGAATCCTCGTACCTCAGGTCAGGTTAAGGTCACTGTCCAACAATCAGCATCCTGTGATGCGTGGCAAAACTGGCCTCTATCTCCATTCCTTCAACTTTGTCATAGAGGATGTTCTGCGTAATGCTTTGTCCAGCCGAGCAAACGGTGGAGTCGAACTCTTCCCAGGGAACAGAGTTGTTGACTTGAAATAAGTCGATAACCTAGCCTAGCTGGCTCACAATGCACAAGCAATCCAATATACTTTAAGCTACTCAGCGATAGAGGTATTCAGATATGGTATGTGCTTTGCATCATACAAGTGCAGAGTGCTTGTTCAAGACTGGCGGGGGTCTATGCTACACCTCCCGTTTGTGGTGAGCAGCTAGAAGTAGTCGAGAGCACTTATCCCATCGGGAGCTTGATCACAACCGAAGTAAATGTTGGGGAATAGGTCAAATCACAAACAGCGAAAGCTAAAGCAGCTTTTGCTAACCTGCAAAATCTGGGAAGCTGTCGCGAAGTCCAACTTTTCCTTTAGGAAAGTGTGTATATAGCCGTGGTTCGTAGCGATGTGCTTTAGGTTTGAGTAACCTGGCTCCTCTGAGCTGAGGATGTTCATCGACTTTCTGTATGCGTCCACCAATGCAACCGAATCAATACTCGTAACTAGTGGGAACAGCGTATGAGAAAAGACGAGATTCTTCGCCATGTATTGGGTGCGGATAGTCATTATTTAAAAGAGGAACTCGCTCTACACCGCCACTGATGGCTCGGTCATGATTTTGGTATGCCTACCTATCACCTGACTTTACGTGCTATTTTTGCCCGTGCTGAGCGAGGCGGGAAGAACAGTTGCAGCGGTCAGGCCTGGTGTAGAGGTATGACGAAGTTGTCCTCCGCATTGGCTTCGGTTGATGTAACTCGCCGTTTAGGTAAGACCCAAGGGATGAAGTCTACCGGTGGTTAGAAATCCTAAGATATGGCAAAGAATAGAAGTCTGTGACGCAATGTTTGTGCAGTTTGTCTATCGAAACTCCGTTCCCCAACACTGAGAGAAAACAACAAATCAAAATCTGCAGAGAAAAACTAACAAAAACGTATTCTTCCTGTTTTCATTTCACTTACTTGCACCGAAACCCCTCATTTTTATTATAATTGTTGTTGCGTTGACAACATGCTTGTCCCCAAACCGGTATGAAATGTGGAAATATATAACTGTCTTGAACGTGCTGGACCGCATCAGCACCCGAAAGCCACTGATCCAGCTGGGGTTGGAATCAGGGGCCTCACAAGTATAACTTAGTCAAACTATCCACGTAATCACCAGTCAGCTTACACCGATTACATGCTCTACTACTCTCTTAGGTTAGGTTTGGAACGTTTCCAACCGAGTCAAGGCCATGTAGTCGCATATTGTAAAGAATGAGGTCACGTGCTTGCAACGAGCTCCCATCGACACAAAGTGAAGCAATTTGTCAGGACGCCTTAGTACTACGACGCACATGTCGATCAAGAATTGCATGTAGTTTGAACTGTTCGATGCCATGCGGTTCGTTTATCCCAAAGGGATTCAGCTCCAAATGAGGCTTCCATAGACACTACTTAATTCCTCATTAATGTATTATTTACAGCAGTATAACCCTCTGGATGAAATTTACTCCAGAGCAGTTGTGGAAACTTGGGCCACTATTTTCTATTAATGTCTTATGGTTATCTTACCCAAGGTGACCGTTGCTTGAGAACCTTTCAGCCAGCTTTTACGAATGATAGTACCCACAGAACAAGATAAAAAATGTTCAAACTGTCACACAGATGAATTTGTTCCTTTTGGGCCAAACATTTATTTTGGATATCTATTCAGTTTTTGGTCAATTTCAACCTCAAAAATCGGAACTGTATACATATCCGCAATTTGTTTGGCACGGAAATTGCTCGGAGGATCACTGACTGTTTCGTCAGTTGGCTCATTTCATCCGCTGAACTAACCGAACGTAGGGAACAAAATACGGAATATAACATATTGTGGGTGTGTTGCCCGATGGGGGGGGGGGAAACAAAATTTTTAGCAATACATCATCACGGGGATGTTAAAAAAATGTGGCATTTTCCACTGTGTGCCCATTCGGACGAAGATTATTGCATCTGATGTATCCTTCAATGCGGTAAAATGTCCATCAATATAAGCCGAGGTAAAACAGGAAGTTAGTAATTATCTGGAGTTTCCTGCCAGGCAAATGAAAGTGTGCCTGGCATAACAAAGAACATCCGTGGCACGTTCACTTGTCAAGTGGAACACTTGTGGTTCGATTAGAACAACAATGCGCGGGTTCGAATGAGTCATTACTGTGATATATGATTAATGAGCGCGCCTCATTTCGAAACGGGTATCAGATCACAGGGAAGAAACGATTTTTGGTGATAAGATGAATCACTTCCTCGTTGCTGCTTGCTCCCCCCTCTGGAAGAATTTATCTGAATTGTTTTCAATTATTCTTCCTTGGATCCCGTCTGAGTGTGTGTGGATGGGTGGGGTGGAAAGTGTACGAGTGACAAAAATAGTTCGGTTAAGGCAGAAGTTTCATATGACTCAGACAGTTAAGCGCATCACAATACTATAGACAGTTATGATTATCATGTTTCAATCAAGCGTGTACACACGTACACGAGCATGTGCATGGATGAATCAAAGGGCAGACACAGGCTTAGCGAAAATGAGAAAAACAACAATCGCTACATTATGGAGGGTTGGGGATCTGTGAAGTCTCCAGGCGCCATTACACATTCACATGCGTATAGAACCAAAATCGGGATTTCGTCAGTCTCACACTGGTTACTGAACGAATTGTTGTGGTTGTATCCGGTAGCTGGAGAGAACCAGCCGGTGCACAATGTTGTGAGGGTGGTCAAAAGGGATTTGAAATGAGATCAGCAGATAGTTTTGTCTGACCTTTGAAACATCCGTGCACACACCGCGGATTACGGGGACAAAAACAAGACAGAACTGAGATTTTGAGAAGTTCTGAATGCCACATGGAATAGAGATGCAAGTGACTCATCATATAGGTTCGAGATTAGAGGCATACCTATACATATACATATATAGGCATGATAAGCATCCTGAATGTGAATTGCAGCAATAGGATGATGCATGTCGTGAGTAGAAATTCACCTCGCCCCCCGAGTAGGTTGATTTCATTGTCCTTGGACAGATAAGAATTTTAATGCCACCGAATGTTTACAATTTGTGTGGCCAATCTAAGTGGATTAACGAGAACGATTCCTCTCAGACTGATACCTCCCGAGTACGCTATCCGAGTCCGAGGAAGCGTTTCTCCTTATGCGTTGTGAGAGATATTTTCGGAGAGAAGACCAGTATCCCAACTTATATGAATATTATACCTGAATTATTTGCTTTCAGGAAATCTTCATCCATCAAAATATACCCCAAGACTATAAGCTTCATCGTATCACTTTCTTAGTTCTCTGACTGTTGTATGCTCCACTTTGCTCAGTCCTTCCTTCGTAGCAGTATCTGACTAATTATTTGTTTAACCGTTATTTCCACTCAGTGTCAATTGATTGAATGACACAAGAACAGTCCTTAATGAAAAGAATTTGCCGGAGGAATGTGCACGTGTCCCTGTCTGTGTATGGGGAACAGAAGTGGTTTCCGTCAGTTTCTGGCATTGCTACGACGACGTGGAAGACCGGCCGTAGTTGAATTGTATCACCTCGGTAAAATGATGCTTCTAAAATGAAATGCTCGTGTAGACAAATTACGAACGGTGGGCGATAAATAAACACACCTAATATTGGATACCGGTAGAGAACTGAAACAGGATGGCAGTTGCTACAGGTTGTTTGACCTTGACGCAGTGACCAAAAGTGAACGCACATACACACACAGAAATTTGTTCGCACTGGTTTCCCTTGTCGGACTAGTTTTATGCTTCGTTCTGAAAGATTCAGGTTAAAAATATTTGTTTAATAGGTAGAAGCGGAAATTTGTTAATCCGCAATCAATTGAAACACTCAGGAATGCAAAACAAAAACGTGAGAGTACGAGAATCACGTTTTTCTTTCTCAATTGCTCCCACTGAAGCAGACCAGCCAAAGAAACGAAGACCGGCATCGCCCAGTTTGTAACGAAAGCGATAAAGAATCGCTGATTATGAAATCTTATTGAACTTCACCCCGTACAGATGAAGCTGAGTTTGAAAAGGAACCTCGGAAGCACCTGACAGCTCCTTCAACCGTGTTGAGCTTCATCAACAGGCGAATTGCATGTGTAATACTCACTTGTTTATTCATCCGATAACACTCTTTAATTTCAACAGCTTATTTCACACAAATACGCATGTTACTTTTCGCTCAAATCTCCAGTGGTTATGATGAGTTCGGACAAATTACGAACCTGATGCTGTCCGAATAAATTCACGCTAACTCAATACAGATATTACAGTTTACTCGCAGTGGAGCGCTTTTGCGATGCAATTCACGGACTCAATTGTGGCCAGATTGAGTCTACATTGTTCAGGACAATGGTGTATAGTGTTGGCGCCGTCGTGTACCGCTGACCCGACTTGTTGAATACACTGAACGCTGACTGCTCTTGGTATGGTGTGAATTTCCGCGAACTGAGGTATGAGCATGTTTGAAAACGTTCAACCTGATAAGTTAGACGAGCTACACAACGTGATACAGACAGGCACAGACAATAACTTCTAACTGCAGTAAAAACAGCTGGATAGCGCTTCCGAGGATATTCAAGGATGAGTAACATACATACCCATCAAACGGAAGTTAAAACAGCCTTGCAATTATACCAAAAATCACTACTTTTTGTTTCTATCAGCCTGTGAATGGCAAAAATCCTTTCACAATGAAAATTTTGGACAGCTGATGATGAGGAGTATACGCAAGAGTTCATGAACATCTCGTTATCAAAATCATAACGGACTCAGAAAACGAAGGCGAGTTATTACCGTACAAGCCCGTTGAATTGGTATGACGACAGCTGTGCATCAAGACGCCGTATGCATCTGTTACATGAATAAAGAGTGGCTTTTAGGAAGAAATTGGATCCAGTGGTTTGGTGGAAATGTATCTATACAGAGTGACCCAGTAGTCCAGAACACAAAGCGGTCGACGTGTGTTTTGTGGACAAACTGTAGCAGCACCAAAAGTATTTTCTGACAGCAACGAATGTGTACAGTTTAGTAGGCTTCTGCTAGATCAACAATAGTTCTTTGGCAGACATGTTAATGTATGCGTGGATCGATTCGATCAAGAAAGAGGATAGCACAATCGTCCTGATTAGCAATCTGGATCTGGACAGGTTGGGTCATTCAGCCTGAACAGCCACTTGACCAGAGAAAACATGTATTTTCACGTCAGTATGCGCCTTTCGAAGTTGTTGGGGGGTATTATACTTCTGCTATTCACCAAGAAACATGTCAACATCGAACTAATCAATCAATGGTCATTATGAATGGCTAGCTGTCATACTGGTGCCAGACAGTCTTTTTTAATTACGAAACTTTGTTCGAAAAGGTTTCATTATTTATCGGTTATTATTTTTCCCTTATTAACTTTCGGTTTGTTCAATAAGAATGAATACAAATTTCAAACAAAAGAACAGAATGACAAACAAGCTCGTTTTCAGAGATTTGTATTTATGTTAATACATCCCTGGCCCTCACCACACACAAACAGCATCGCGACTAGTCCCGATAATCGGATGAGTGGACAAACAAACATGTGATCGTGGTGAACCCAATTTCCGGTCTCACGATGAAATCGTTTCTAATAGTATATGATTTTATTTTAGTTTCCCATGACAAATTTATCCTCAAGTAGTGAAATATATTGAGATGTATTGGCATGAATACGAATCTCTGAAAACGAGCTTGTTCGACACTGTTTTTTTTAGAAGTATAAAAATTTGATAATCTGTACAAACTTGAGATGTGAGTTTACACTTTTAGGCGTTGACAGATCAGTGATTCCGTCTTGTTTAAGTATTTTGGGCCGACTTCTTGGATTGTGTTCCCAAATGCCACGGAACCTTTACCTTTCCCCATCCTGGTTCTGTGGAAAAGTTGAACATTTTCTTTCTCCAAGTAGTGCTTTTGATTTGTAATAACAATCCATGTATATTTTCTTGATACTGATACAATGATCTCCGGTTTCCGTTTTTATTTGAAATAATAATCTTTGCTTAGCTAATCATAACATTTTTTAAATTGCAGTTTTCTGCTAATTTGCTTTGTAATAGGTGGTGGACAACAAAATTCAGACCCAAAGGATAGGTGTTCTCTTTTGGTTTAGTCTAAATTCAAAGCGGGAAACCTGCGAACCCACCACTCAGGTTCCTGGGAGAATATTCCCTCAAAATCTTTCAAAGGGGTTCGTATGCGCAATTTCGTTTCACACTTGTGACGACATGAACGAGTGAGTTTTCCGCATAAGACACCTGCGTCAGTCTAGTGGCGCAAAGCTTTCACGCAAGCTCTGTACTTTTCCTTGTCGGCAAGCCACGAATCTAGTTTGTCCAACGTAAGGAAGGTAGAACCATGGACGTGAAATTGTCGTATACTTTGTATTTGTATAGGCTTTTGCGAGAACAGAATGTTCGCATTTCAGTGAAAAATTTACGCATCTCATCAATAGAAGGAAAGATACAAGTAAAATATTTAGCCTTTAAGGTTACTGAGGTGAAACTGTCGTATAATTGCAGTACTAGCTTACGAAATTGTTTGCTTTTATGATTGCACAACCCATCAGCAAGTTATTAAAATAAACCATTTCGAATTTCAATAAACCCACATACAATTCCCTTGTTTATGCGATTGAGAATTACTGTTGATTCATAAAGTTGAATGAGAGCAGTCAAATCAAGCGCAAGAAAGCCAGTTTTATTCAACCTGGTGGAACGCCAGAGATAATTTGAAACCGATTTGTTATTCACTTGATGTTAAATAACCTAACCAACTAATCCCGTACAGTTTTAGCAATCTAACGGTATAGTTTTACGGTGTAGTTGCTACAAACTACAGATACTCCAAGGCTGTTACTATTTGGGTAACAAGATATAATCAAACCTCGAACATTTCGAGCAATTTTCAATGTGGATATTAGTTCATTTGGCAAACGCGAATTCTATCAGTTCAAAATTTATTTGTTTGATTATTGTTGTTGTTTCATAAGTTACACATAACTCGTGCGTGACTGAGGATCCCAATCGCAGTCCTCTGGCTGTAACTGCCAGTGTGTGAGCTTGCATCAGGAAAAACCTGAAAGAGTGGTTATGAGTACTGGGAAACTGGTGCTTATATCTTCCGGTCGTTGACTCTAAAGGCAGGCATTCATCCTCGATTCGATCAATACAGTATGGTACACTCGTGAATGGATGCGCTTAATGTCCAAATGATGCTCTTATTTTCAAATCAGTTAGAAAGTAATCATTAGCCTAGGAAAAACGCCGTTCAAAACGTAGTTCGTAGTATTTCCATTAACTCATGCTATTTGCTTCACAGTTGGTAAACGAGAACTTTCAATGAGGAGTTAGACGTCTGAACAACGGTTTTATTACTTCTGAGGCTACTTTTAAAATGTACCGCAAACTGCGGACTTCATTAAAGTTTTGTATTGTATAAAAATTAAAAATGCTTTCAGTACCGAAAGGCCATCTCGTAATCAATCCCGTTTAGACAAAATTTATTGTCCCGTGTCGATTTCCACTGATCTTTCGGTCTTTTTTGCACCATTTTTTGGTTTTCCCAAGGCCGTTTAGAAACTGCATAGTTAAGCTCAAACTAGTAGAATAAAATTTGAACAATTACCAAAACCTATCGCTTGTATCATATTTTGCTCCAAATTGCATACTGCAAAATGTCTAAAATAAATAAGAACGAATGAAACCATTAAGGTACGAAATATCGAAAAATGAACTTTGATGAGACCATCGACAAGATGAAAGAAGATAGAAATGGAGGTAGGGGAGAACAAAGGAACAAGAAAAGCGCATCTTGTTATTGTCACATTTGTTGAGAGCCGTTACAGACATTCACTGATGTAACACAAAGTGCAGCACAAAGAAACGTTTTCCATTTGAATGAAGAAGCTCGAGGGATAGTGGTGGTCACTCTATCATTAACTTTGAGTATAGACCAGCATTCCGATTGTTGAGAAGTAAGTTCAGTTACCGGTTCAAGAGAAATTTCCAGAATGAAAAGTATTTTTGTGTACTCAAAAGCCTTTTGGACGTGAAGTGAAAAACATGTATACCTATTCTTCGTTGGATCTCAAACCGGTCTCATTTATGACCAGTAAAATGCAAGCTTTGTAAACCGTAAACACAGAGAGCGAGAAAACGCAGAATCAATACTTTTGGTTTTATACATCTCCGTTGCTGGAGATGGGGGTGGGGTGGGGGTGGAGGTGGGGGAGGAACTGAACCATTCCGGAAACTGTTTGTTTTTTTAGTTCCAAGAAGAAGGACGGCGATGCGGATACAACCTAAAAATGCGACACCAGTGAAGCCTCTACTGTTGTTCACGGTGGAAAGCATAAAAGTGGGAGATTGACAGTTTAAATGAAGTGAATGTATACCCACTGTACTCGCACCAATTCATAGGTGCGTGATGAAGCGGACTGACAGAGCAACACAAACACCCCCTCGGAAGCGCTCACTGTACCAGTTTGAGATGAAAAGAAATAGGAAAACTAGGATAAATTGATTTTGCGGTGGTAATGCAATTGATGGATTTATGAGAAAAAAAAGCTAGTTTCATTTTTCTGTTTCGCACGACCGATTTTGTGAAGAAACTCCAAATCTATTCCACAAAACTGACCAAACGTTCTCATCAAATT
>UZAN01042565.1:11606-44307 GCA_900618425.1 Echinostoma caproni | reverse complement strand
AGACGAGGCATGAAGAAATGCACAGAGCCATTAGGTAGAGTAGGTGTCTCTCGTCTTCCAGGTTGGGGTCCGAAAGACTCCACAACTGGTTGCTTGGAGACATTGAGGAATATGGCAGAGAACCGGCAGCAGTGGTGTTCTTGTTGTCGTTTCTTATCAGGTCAGAATGCTTGAAACAGTATGTATGCTGAGTTCGATTGCGTACTCTGGGTTGACCATAGTGGCCCATCTTCTTCTCCCTCTCTCAAAATAGATCCAATCCCTGACCACATTAAATTTTATCACTAACCTTGTATGCACTGCGAGTTTGGCAGCGGTCAGTGAAGTTTGCCGCACTGTTTCGCTGTACGATGATGATGATGATGATGTCTGGTGACCACGTAAGCGAAAGAATGAACTGATACCGTGTTTGATTGTCATGGCCTGTGATATATAAACTATCTTTTCTGCAGTAAGCACCAGTTGAGATGCAGCGAAATGATTCCGGAATGAATCGTGATCGCTTGTAATGTTGTGTTCTTTGTTCAAAATAGTCGAACTCTAAAGTTCGAGTGTACACAGGTTTCGGTTTATTGCTATTGACGGACGTGGAGGTGGTATGTGAGAGAGTCAGGTGTTGAGGGTGTGATGTGTCGGAACAGGATATTGTCACATGCTTTAAGGTGTTGGTTGATAATAGAGTCAACCTGCGCCAGATTAGGATAGTATCGTACATAGAGATGCTTCCAAAGAGCGTCTCAACAATGTGAAATCCTTATAGAGACCTGGCAAAAGCACAGGGATAAATTGTCGAATAAAAAAATAACGCAAGACACCCGCAGATGTCAGAAGGCGTCAACTTTTTTGGCTTAACAAGATGTTTGTTGCGTGTGGTGAGGGCACTTTTTGCGGTGGGCGGATAATACATCCAAGGTATTTGGAATGCTATAGCCATTCGATGATTGAGTCGTTAATGAGGATATTGGGAACGGGCGCTCTGGAATGTGTAGTTGGCCCACAATATGTATGCCTTTTATGACAATCTAGGTGATAATACCAAAACTGGTGATTGTACAAACTTAAACCGGGGATGATCAATTCTAAAACGCAGACACTCCTTCCGTAGACCGACTATTTCTATCTTCCTCAAACAGAAGTCGGCTTCCGACTGAGTTCACCGCTCTATACTTTAGCCCTGCCTTATCCTAATAGGTGTGCCCAGGAAGCTTATTTTAGTTTTGCGATTTCTTTGCACTAGCAGTCGAAGCCGAGTCCGAACTTAAGGCACTTTTTACCCGAGTTCATCACAGAAAACAGTGTTCTTCAGTTTTGTCTTCTCTATTAAACTTTGGTGTTTATCTGATGCTGGAAACAACCATATCCTCGCGTGAGGATAGGGGCATCGATCACGGATGAATTGTTGGCATGCATGCAGAAGGCCTGGTTAGTGTTTACCAAGTTGAAACATCTGTGGCACCGCCGTAACATCCGGCTATCTGTGAACGGTCTTGTGTTTACTGAAGCAGTTCGGCTAGTGTTGATTTACGGCACAGAGACTTGGCCGTTAAGGGATCAGGATAAGGAAAGACTGTCGGTGTTCGAACACCGCTGTCTACGCAGCATTGCACGTGTCTGGTGGGGAAACCGGACAAGGCTAGGCATAGAGTTTTAGATAATCACGATCTCCCAGTGAGTAAAGCACTCAACCTTCATTTGTTGCGCATTTCACCAAACAGGCTCCCATGGCGCTCGATTTTTGCCACGGCAGATAGAGGAGGGGGAAGTCAAGTTTGTCAAACCTAGAAGAGAGTATGAAAACCTTGACTCGTTCGGTTCCCTGGATGGGACCTGTGGATCATCGTAACTGATAAATAGAGGCACTGGTGCTCTTGCATCCACTCCTTGTCCTTGCAACCTTCGTTTATATGAATTATCTATCTTCAAGTTGACTCCACTCACGAGATACCAATCTTTCATCTGCTCCTTTACCCAAATAGACAGCAGCCAAAACCATCACAGGTACATGGTTAAAGGATCCGACGACAGAACTGTTTGTATCATCCTGGATCATAGCTTGTTTGACATGATTTTTCTCGGATATTCGAAGCACTGATTTTCGCGAGGTCATTTATTGCTGCCTTGCGTTTGTTCACTTCGGTCTGCGCGACTCGGATCATGGAGATGCGATGCAGTAACGGGCGCTATGTTTGAAAATCTTTATTCATCAAGCTTTATTTGCACTCAGTTTTTTTTCTGACGCGTATTTTTCAATACAATGTGGTGGGTTCTCGTATTCGCACTGGGATTGAAGGGTTACATTGTTTAGTTGTGCACACGGACCATCAGAATGATGAACTTGGTGCGCATGCACGCACACAAACGCAACACGCATCTCTCGGCCCTTTGTTTTTGTTTGTTCCACGTCTGTCTGCCCCTCCAGGATTGTCGCATGAAGTTGTGAATTTCGACTGCCGTGTATTCTTTGCCGAAATGTGTGCGGACATTCACCACCGGAACACAGGTAGGGTGAAAATAATTTACTGTGCCACGTAGACAGTATTATCCGCATCACGTGGTCCTGCTGTTTGTCACATGAGCAAATAAATTTGACCTAACTCCATATAGCGTAGCGTAACACAGAGAGAGAGCACAATCGAGATTGGAAGCGAGGCAGTATAGCCAATCGAAACTCGGTTATAAGTTCTAATTAAACAAACGTACCTGGAGGTCAAGATAGATAGTTGGGTGCCTGTCTGTGTGTGCGTGTGTGTTCATACGCAGACACGTGGGGACAAAGGAAGGGGAGACGAGAAAATAAGAGCAGCAGTCATGTGATAGCATGCGGGAGAAGATACCAATTAAAACTGAACTTCCGAAGTAAATATTTTCAAGTAAATTATTATCAGCACACCATCACCTTCATTGGCGGAAAGCTGCACGATATCACTGATAGTTTGCCTCAAACATACAGACGCACTCCCTCCCCACATACACCTCTAGAGCATAAAATCAATTCCACATTCATTGGAGTCTTATAAGAACTCAGATTCTGAGGTAGTACTAGTAGAACTGCTTCTCGTTCTACTTTCAAAGCCTCTTTTGATGTTTACGGTTTGGAATGTTCTCTATTCTGCTGATCGGATTAAGATCCATCAGGCTGACATGTAGCGATATAGCCTGGCATAGTAGTCCTATAGGATGAATCTGCTCGGGTTAGGTGTTTTTCCACATCGGCGAATAACACGGTAATGAGTTCCCACAATTCCAATTGCAGACGATAAGTCCTTTTATCGGTATTCATAAAAACTAGATTTGTGGAGTGTTTATGGCAATCTGAGTAAATAAATAAAATATTTTTTCACTTTTGTTTTACCTGGTGAGTTTATATTTCAGCAGACGCTTTACTGGATATCGGCGATGGTCAATTCAGTGCTATCCGAGGGTAGGCAGAATATGTTGAAGGTGAGCGACGTTGATGGTATTCAAAAGCAGGACTTCTGTGGCGCTTTTTTGTGGCACGTTTAATTTTTCAGGCATAGTATGGACACTATGATTCGATTCCGAGTGATTGTGCGGTAACTCTCAGTCACTCAAAGGACTACAAGTTGCGTCTGCTCTTTAAATTTAACTTACACGAGACATTGTGGTTGAGTTTGCAGTCTGCGGCTCACTCAGGTTCAAGAGACCTTCATATATCCAGAGTGCCCACCCAGTACATCCGAATTTCCAAGCCTGGGGTCATTTTATGCAAAAACTTCATTTCAGTACCCACTTTGTGCACTATTTTTTATTAGGTACTTTCAACACTCCATCACCATTGAGGTGAACTAGTTACTGGATTCAAAAAAGCACTGCTTAATACCAAATCCGGTCATAGACAATGCCAACTTAAGTCTGGTGAAACTGGATCAAATGGCAAAGCTCGATCGTAACTTACACACACTGAATTATCGGTGCGTTTGACGACCGAAAGTCAATCGTTTTGTCTTGACCTTTCGCGGGTCGGGAGAAACAAGTCACAGTTCTCAGTATCTGCATGTTGAACTTAAGAGACGGTGACAAAGCGCATTTCTTTTACATGATTGCGTCAAGGCTGAGTTTTTGGGCGACACGAATCTGCGATTAATCATAGAGGAGTTGGAACATAATGTAAAGCACTTGTGACTTCAAACCAGCGACAAATTAGCTGTAATCTGTAATCCATTTGTTCTCCTTTCCGGTCTGAAGAAAACGCCCTTTTCATTTTCTCTCAGCAGGAGTGGCAGTTTATCGCTTTAGTGCACCGAGACGCGTGAATTCTTCCGGAAACCTCAATCCTGAGGGTTTCAGGTAAACCAATCCGCTTTGTCACTTATTAAGTCCATCATACTAAGACCTGTGACTTTCTTTCGCCATTGAGCACAATATCCCGATTGTAGGATGCCGTGACAAGTACTTTGATGCAGAGTGAATAATTTCAGTGAATTCAGATCAGTATACTAGTAGGGAGAATGCTAAGGAAGCATCGATTATTTTATTGGAAAAAATAAAACGGGATGAAATAATACGTACAGGAAAAGGTTATCAGTTCAGTAGGTGTTAACCAATCAGCGTTCATTTACTTCCAGGTATAGTATTCCTTGATTGACTACAGGAAATTCAATCGCTCCAGAACACCGGCTCCGTATTTGTCGTCTTGAAACTGATTGGTGTTATTTTGGCACATTGAATCACCGCAAAATACGCCTATTCTTTCCGGGCACGCCTCATCCATTCATATATGTTATTCGTGGTTTCAGAGTATATTTTAATTTAAAACAGACAGAGATGGTTGACCTTCGATGTATTTTTTGATTCTGAAATATTCTAGACGAGTTACTACGGCTGATAAGTGTGCATCTTTGATATCAGGTTCGCTGGTGTAGCCAATTCGCATGTCGCACTCCTTTGTTCAAGCCGAACTAACCGATCAATACCATCTATATATGCGGATCCATTGATTGTGAATCTCTCCTCGATCGACCTCGACATGATGCACTTATCCGGTTGCGGACGTGTTGTATTTTCTGTCCAGCACCACCACCACCAAAGTGATACATTTATGGTGCCGACCGAAATTCCGACTGCGCTCCGATCGGCGGTTTATTGCGTACGTGCTGATCGCGCAAGAATCAATGAAGGTCAACCGGGGAACGGAGTTTGGGATCTGTGTTACATGTATATCACCTGTTTGGTTCAGTTCAATTGTCAGACTATATGAGAACTCTCGGAGCCTTAAACTGAAAGGTCGATTATGTAAATCGGTACAATATTTAGGACTTCGTCGTCGGGCTATGCATAATATTCACATTGAAATCTTCCTTCTCCAGCCTACTTAGAAGAGTCTCGACGTCTGTCGCACATATTCTGGATGGAAGTGGGTAATCACTAGTGTTAACTATTATTCCAATAAAACGGTTTGAGTTTTCATTTTTTCGTGTACAGAGAATGTTCAACTGATTATCGCAAAGCCATGGAACCACCGTTTTCTGGGGCTTGTTGGAGATAGTCAACAGTGCAAATTTGACGGGTTTCGAACCAGGGCATGAATGTTAATTGGTCTGCTATGCCAACTGTCCGGATTGTTTTTCAAGAGAGTGCACCTTTGTTAACATTACTGATATGGATTGGTCTTTTGATGATATTGTTTGAATATCTCACTCTTTTCAAGGCAAATTTCCATGGGATAGGCGTGCCCACAGGTGAGAAACAAGGTCTATGCAAGAAGTTACACGGGCATGACAACGAGGGGACCGACTACTGGCAAGCACTGAGGTAGTCAGTTGCTAAATACGGTTATCAGTAAATCGTTCTACCTGGTACATCACATACTGCGTACGGAGAAGTGTTGCGAATTCCAGATTACAAACACTCGTGCAGACGCTATTCCTCAAACTAATTTGTGATTAAAGCCCAAACTTAAACAGATTCACTCTTTGTGTGGTTACAACTCACAGAATCATCGATTCATCGAGGAGTTGGTGAATTGCTGAATTATGAATGTCGTGCCCGATTAACTTACTCTCATTTACGCGCTCTTCAAAAATATTCGGGAAAATTGTGAGCAGATCAGGTAAAGATAAAGCTGTCCATAGAATTATCCATGGACGAGCGAATGTGATTAGCCTTATACCCGGATTTTTGATTCGATACCCACCACCGTAGAATTAACCATTCCTTCAAACCACTAGAACAGGCTTTCAGCAAATCCTCCGCTGATCAAGAAACTTTTCGTAACAACAACAATAAAGGTCCATGAATCTAGTGTTGAGAACTACTAGCCGCATGGAATTTTAGATGATTGGTCCGTTTTAATTGTCACCTTCAAATGTCTGTTGAAATCACTCGCGCGTAGTTTGGCGTATAACACTGCAATACTGGTGGTCTTGCAAAGGATATGAAACTGCCCTAAGCTTCCAAGAGTTTAAAAAGTAGCTGAACGGAGTCTGGGATGGTATTGATCAAAAAGAGGTTGCGTGGAGGACGGGTGATCGCATGAAGATTTGTAGTTTCAGACAACGTAGTGTGGAACAAATCCAACTTGGATGATTGTGGTGGACTTCATTGATCCTGGTGTCGCTTGAAGTACCAAACTGTTACTAGAATGGTACCAGTAGACCAGACAAATCGTACTGGTTGACTGTGTCTTCTATTAGGAAATACCAGTGTACCTCTTACTGCAAGGGAATAAAAGTGATGACTGGTTGTATGAATGTTTTGCCGTAGTAATCAGTGAACAGTTTATCAAAATCCATACATGAAAGCGAAGGCACCACAAGTAAAAAGAATGAGAACCACCCTAGTTATGTGCATAAAATATTTTCCCAGTAGTTCTCCTCTTTCAGATCTACCCCATTCATTATGTTTACGATTGCCCTATACTTGTACTTGAAACTATCCATTCGCATACCTTCTTGATTTGCCTAACGATATTTTTGTTCACGACTTGTAAATCAGAAAAAGAACACTGCAACACAATTGTCCGATAAGTCTGAATGGGGAAACTTGAACTCCATAAATTCACCAGAGAATTTCCTTGGTAGACAAAATGTTCCGCCCATCTGAACCAATCAATGGAGTGCCAAATGGTTCAGGCTGGCCAATCAAATTGACCGAATTTCCCTCGTCTGTCCAGCTTTAACGGACTGGATGCAAAATAGCTACCATTCTGTCAGTCCGTATGTGCATCTGTGCATTCCACACTACTCGATCCAATAGCAGATCACTTCATTGCAACTTACCCCAACTCAATTTCCTTCGATATTTACAACTGAATTCCTAAACGGACACACGCACACACCTATACATTGTTCACGTTCGTTCCATCTATCCTTCGATTCCGCCCGTTTGAAACGGTTGTCGAAGAGGTAGTAGCAGTGGTGGCAGTAGTAGTAGTAGTACTAGTGGTAAGTACTGACTACAAACCGAAACCATCTTTATTTGATATGTTCAGTGATGTGATGTGATGAGCGTATCCGCGGGGCCAGGTGCAAAAGCTAAGTAACAGTATTGAAGTCAGTACAACCACGCGTATACCCAGTCAACCATTCTGGATTCTAGATACAAATTTGAAAACGCGCTTAGATACAGAAAAACAATGATATAAACCGTTCTCAAGTGGCAAAATGATAACTTTGATCAGGCAAGTCAGAAGACAAATACTGCGAGAGGAATTCCTTTCGTATGCTCTGGTCGGTTGCGTGCGTATAACATTGAACAACGTAGACAAATGAAGTGTCTTGAGAAATCCGGTTAGGTTTAATCGTGTATGTGCGAGTATTTGTGTACTGCGTGTGTATCTGTGTGATGCATACAAAGAAATGCTCTCTGACTTGCCTGTTCAAATTCATTACGGGATCTAAATGTTTCAGTTTAAAAAAAATAACTACTAGGGGGAAACGAAAACGGTCTGTTATTTACTATTTGGATCACCAGTAAATTGGATCAGAGTTTTTTCCAGTGTGTGCCTCTTATTACGGTTTTGCCACGGTATCTTGTCGAGTCCATCGTCAACAAAATCCTTGTTCAGTTTAAAATCCCGCATAACCAGCTGTCCTTTACGATTTTATTTGAAGTCCTTCAGTAAAGTATTGCGCTGATCCTCGTTTGTCGTTGACGGCAGTGGTCACCGAAAGGGCTGATAGCATTTTTGGACCATAAAAGGACCGTGTAAGAGAGAACCGGTTAAAGTTGAGTCCATTTCCCATCAAAGTTAGGTGTATAAGTAGTTACCCAGTTTTCAGACCATTCAATCGCTAGAACGCATTCCATAATACTATCCACNCGGGGGGGGGGGAGGGAGGGATAATGGAACTGCTTTTGATCACAAATGTGACAACCACATCGTAGGTCTCGAAGATGACGCAAATGGTTCTGCTTCAACTATTACATCCACTAGTTTGTTTCAGTATATTCAGTTACGTATGTGAAACGTTGATGTAACCGATTTGACCGACAACTGGTGTTCTACATAGACAGGTTATCTGAGTTACCGTGTGCTAACATGCACCTAATTGACTGTACGGCAACACTTGTTTTATCCGGGACCGGTTTATCCAGATTCGGTGAAGATGAATTTTACGCACAGCTTGTGCTGATAAGAATACACTTCATCTTAAAGCAGAAGCAGAAAATGATTGAACATTGGCATAGGTAAAACCGCACACAGTGAGAGGGTGGTCGTCCCAGATACCAGAAAATCTTGCCTACAATGAATGTCTGCTCCGGGGGACTCGCATTGGAGCTCCCGAAAGCCTCCACACGCTTGAGGGTGGGTGTTTGAGATTGTGACTGGTCACCCTTCCGTTAAACCTCGCGAAATGCACAGATACGACCAAGCAAATATCCTTTACCGACGAAGCCCTGATCACTGTCTTCACGTGACAGAGATGCTTTCCTTCCAACGTCCGCGTATACAACTGGGTCGGTGAGCCAATGGCACCACCTGATGGAGTTGGCTAAAGGGTTAATTTTAAATCAACCAAGAAGAGGCCTAGCAACCACATGCACGTCCTAGTTGTGGCAGTGGTCAGCAGCTTGCTTGGTCATCGAGGTGTATTAGTCACCTTGGCCGTTTCACTCGACACGCAGGGTGTATGATCTGACGAACTGGACACCGGCCTTCAATGGATTGCGGTTCTTACATTATCGGACCATTGCCTGGTGTATCAGGTTTTAGCTAGCCAAAGACGTTGACTGTGATAACCTAGGCGTATTACACCACGGACTGGTTTATTTGTTAAAGGTGTGGACGCATATAAAATATACTTGCATTTCTAGTACTTTGCGTGAGATTATCTTAGAGCAGCTACATTATGCACGACAAGGTATCTCTTGAATGGAATCCCAGGAGAGAAAATTTTTATGATGGATGAAGACATTGAACACAATCCGAGTTCCATTACTAAGAAAAAAGACGATTGAATCCTCGAGTATGGCCATATTGTTTGTCTTAGCTCAGCCTTGGCAACAAATTCCTAACCACTATACAGGGCATGTTGACGACTGTGTATCATTTTGGTGACAACAGATACACACTCCAAATGAATGGAAGCTGTGGCAGACAAGAATGTAAACGCTCAATATTCTCCATCAACTTTTTTGTAAGCCTGGTATTCAGGACGCATTAGTCTGCGACAAAGCTCCGGGCTACACAAGTGAAGAGTTGTTTCGTTGTTTGCAATAATGATGTGCAATTGTAACCTGCATCATCATATCGTCGTCCGTCGAACAGTTTGACCGAGCGTGTGGTACAAACAGTTACAATGTTTTTAGAAGTCCATTGAAGATATTCTCAGCTGATGAAGTACATTTTTTGATGTACGGTGATACCACCAACTAGAACGGGTTTCTTCTCCAACAGAGCTATTCCCAAGGGTATCGGTTGTGCTCACACCTAGATCTACGACCCCACTTGGAATACACTCAAACTGTACGGATTTCATATGCGAGCATGGATACCTACGACAAACTTTTCGACAGTCCGTATTCATCGTTATCCAAAAGGTCGTGTTTAGGTTGGCGGATAATAGTAATCAAGACGCGATAGTTCGATTGAAGGACGACTATATTTATCCCCCATATCTTGACCCAGATCACCAAGGGTCTACGGATATATCTATGAGTATGCACCCAGACGTGTAAAGTCGCATTCAACCAATGGTGTCTCACCTATTGAGACGCCCACGTGATGCTGTTCACTTGATTGCATAGTCCTTGTGAAGAATGTACACTAATGTGAGCAATTCTACGCGGTGTCATTTGACGTAACAATGAGCAAGTGCTTGTGCATTAGCAATGAAGAGTATGTTGGATATACGGAATCAGCTTGCTGCAGTTCACTGCTGCGTGATAAAATCATCTGGTATTTCGGGACAGAATGTTTTCCTTGTTATATCTACTTTATCAGAGATTTTTCCGCCTCACAAAACCAACAAAAAGATAATCGGGTTTTCCGCAATGCGGGAAAAGTATGGGGAGTTTCGCATAGTAGACAGCATCGTTCGTAAGAAGAGAATCGAGCTACCACAAAAAAATACATTTCGATAATTTTTTCAAGGTTTGCAAAGGTGAATTTCGCTTTTGCTCAGATTGATATAGCGTCCAAGCCTCACAAACTGTGATGCAACCACTGCCTCACGCGTATTACTCTTTTAGGTTTGCAACAAAATTTGATGTTCTCACGTGGTTCACTGGACGAATTTCCGGCGGGATTGCCCTATTCTCTGTATGGATTTGGCTACGGGGCGCTAGTTCCAATGCAAATAAACCAGCCTTTTACACTGTAAGCAGATTTCACAAAGGACAAAGATAAATCTCAGAGGATGGACGGCTTTTTAAGCAAAGATGTATAAAAAATGGGTGACACTGTTGCTTTTTGAAAGCATAACTGGAGAAAAACTGTTACCTCTAATTATAGTATTGTATTGTATAACTTTTGCAAGCACTGGAGCTTACATTTCAATCAAGCCAACCGCCTCAAAGAATATATTCAACGGAGAGAAAATACTTGGACATTATTATATTATATTTCACACTTGTGTGAGGCCAGGCTGTGCCAAACAAATCATGGTACAATAATCTTTATAAAAAAGAAAAACGTTCCATGATTGGCTTGTGGGCCGAATACTGCCAGGTTGCTGTAGTGATAGAAGTAGTAGTACGCACGGAACTCGGAATACGAACCACGCAATAAGAATCACAGGATGCGAATCAATGGCACAAGCTTGCAATAGCCCACGTAACTGAGACGTGAGGACAAGGCCACAAGAATGGTAGTTCCTAGTTCGTTTGTTGAAAGAAATGAAGGCGATAAAATAATATGTACAAAAGAAAATCATTGGTTATCTAGGCTTCCACCAATCGTATTGCAGTATTGCTTGCATAATTGTGCTTCTGTCTGCACTGTCTCAGATTGGCTGGCACGATCTGCCTATGGCGTGTATTCAAAAGCCGTGACACGTACGAGCGTCATTGACGCTACCTTTCAAATTTGCTTGATCGCAAGCGCCCAGAAACTGTAACGCGCTGCTCCAGGATAGGCGTCATCACTTAGGCCTGGATTACCAATATTGCCCAGGCCAAGACAGGTGAATTTTCTTGAGGAATTCACATCCGGAACCTTCGGCTAGCCAAAGCCTGACCCTCAAGGCAGCGGGGCGGTGTGAAAATCGCAATCCATTGGGAGCCGGTCCAGTTCATCGGACCATACGCCGTTCGGACGGGGTCAAACGTCCAACGTGCCCAACACACCTCGATGTCGAATTGAGTCGGTGACCGTTGCCAAAACGGAAAAGATTTGGGTGTGATTCGTACGCCTCCTCTTGTTTGGTTTGGAATCGGGGTTTTTGGCCAACTCCCCTAGGTGAACTACCAGTGGTCCACCAACCCGGTTATAGCCCTAGATATCGGCTTTTCGTCCTCTCACTTTGGTGGGGAAACACCTCCACCACGAGAAGGCAGTGAGTGGGGCTTCCTCTGCAGAGGCTATTTTATATGCTTGGTCGTATGGGAGCATTTCGCGAGGTGCAAGGGAAGGATAACCAGACATGGAGAAATTTCATAGTCCAACGTTAAGACAAAGTTCATTTGTTATCCTCTCTTTGTTTTTGGTGAGTGAATGTGCAAGATAAGGTACTGATGAATTTCAGTAAATGTTTATTCGAGATAAAACTTGACGGAATAGGGCGCGTGTGAAGGGCTGGGAACGACAATATAACAGCTCTGCACGCAATGGGTGGTCACGATCTGTGAGGATCCTTCCCGAAAATTGAAAAATTGAGTCACCACCGTGAAAAAAGCTTGTCATCCAAGTACTCCACCTCAAAACACATTGGTGACTTCTATAGCATTCCAAAGTTGGCCATCCTTTGTCAGCCGGTAGATAATCTCTCAAGGGGCTATATTTCGTCCTTAGTGGTTAACATCTGCTGTCATAACAAAGCCACAACATCCTCGAATGTAGAGAGGTCATCGAACCCACGACCGTTTGCGGCCTTAGGACTAATCATGCGGATGGGTGCGAAATGTAATCGATCGATAAGCTCTGTCACACTAACTTGAACGCTATTCGCCAATGACCTTGCTGGCTAGTGGGATTGTGGGGTAAGATGTTGGATCTATATACATGATCGGTCAATAACCACCGTTGCACTGATGTGTCTGTACAACCGAGTGAACGATAATCGTGTTTGACCTCGCAGGAGTATGGGGTTAGATATTAGACCTCGAATCGACTGTTAAACTCTGTCATAGAAAAACATGTAATATGCAAACCTAAGCGAACAGAGTACGATGACCTAGGTTCGGCAGAGCAAAACCGACAATAAGTTAACTTTATTTAAGAACCGATTCAACAAGCAGTAGCGCGTAACATTTGTCTTTTTCCGATATTGATGTAGTGGGGATTACATGTTTCAGGTGCTTCACTCATCGTTGTAAAGCACGGAACTGTTTCATCATTCCTATAAATGATTACCGGTGAATATTCATCTTGGAGCAACCGGGTCATACGACTGTAAACAGGACTGATCCGGTCGAATGCCTCGTTAAAAATAATCACGATACTCAGGGGGACCAAATGATGCTACAAGCCTGCGGATCGTTGTAGTGAATTCGAAACACTGTATCCCCCCATTTTACACTAGATTGGAAAATCAAATAATTGTCCCATGTTCAACGAGGCAGTATTTGACAACTGGGTGGTATAGGGTGAAATGTTTGCTTCAAACCGTGAAGGCCAAAACACGCAGTACATAGCTGTAACGTTAAGCTGAGAACATCACAAAAGGTATCAATTTCTTCTCTACATAAACTAATCAGAAGGTAAGTATACATAAAAGAATGATAAAAATAAGTTTCCTACTAAATTTTTCACACTACTTAAATGCATATGCTATTGACAAAAATGATGTCGTAATTTTGAGATTTCACCCATTTTTTCGAATCTTGAAGGGTCTCGAGATTTCAGGAATCGTAAATATGTCCCTTTGAGTCAACTTATTGAAAAAGTGCACTGTGGCAGCGGAACACGGGAATTCAACTCAACTTGGCTACAGAAGAGGAGCTATGGCTAACGTAACTGTGTTGTCTTTCACGGACTCTGTTGGTGACAGAGATTTTCCACATCTTGTACTGTAACGGCAAACAAGGTACAACATTTCTGGACTGGTGAACGGTTAGTAATTGGTTGTTTTTAGAGTTTGAGGAAGAATAATTGGCCTTTTTATTGTAACTATTTCGTCCGGATTCCAAATGGTGATCGAAGTAGAAAATATGGATACGGGGAAAAACCAATTGCGGACATTTTGAAATTACGCAAAATGAGCCGGTTGGAAATTTCAGATGACCGCATGGATTTAAGACCAAACGGATTTCTGTGTACGAATGAGGAATCTGACATCACTGGTGTTTTTGATAAGTGGATTTTTGAAATACTAGTCTAGCTTGACGGATAGCATACTAGTGGAATAGAAACAGAGTGGCCGAATTGTTTCTTATACGATATTCTATCTCTGAAAGCAGGAAGCTTGGATCATAGTAACCGGGTGGTGGTGTCCAAGTGGTTAGGTCACCGAAAGGTGGCCCGGAAGTCCAGGGTTCGAACCGCTCCACCGCCACCCGTCTTCCCTATTTCCGTATTTCCCCCCAGGTAGCCTTTGTATGGTCGCAGCCCCCTTCCTGAAAATTGACTGTACACTTGTATATGCAATAAATAAAAAAAGGATGTAAAAAGACAGTTTTAATTTAACATGTTGTTGACAGTGAACAGTTCTAAGAATATTTTCATGTTTGAGCCCCGGTTCAAGGTTGAATGCGTCTTTCAGATAGAGGATGAATCACCTTTTTCTCGTCTATGAGATTGAAGGCATCGAACAGAAAACCCAGGCAGGTTCACCTTCGTCGCAGAGTGGGAGAGAAGAATTAACGCCCCTTTAGGAGGTGCCTCAATATCAGATATATGGCGCGAGTGACGATGCGGAAACTCATGAAGATAGAGTTTCTTTTGCATTATGAGATTTCAGGTGCCTTCGACGTATCTTGTTTGCGCCATATTAATTTAATTTTCTCCATAATGTGATGGATTTACCAGGTGGTAAATATTGGCAAAGTTCCGTTATTCATATTCGGAATCCAAGCTCGACCATCTTTTACGATACTTATCCAAGAGCTGGCCGAACCATCTATATTTACGTTACACTTCAGTCTTCGCCAAACAACAATAGGGATGAATGTTTACCATGAAAAAAAGGTAAAGTGCAAAACCCGAATTGAAAACAACAGATCATGCGTGGTTTACTTTTGACCAAAATGTGTGCTCCGCCATAGCACGGGATTAACCTAATGTGCATATTTTATTGGTGTCTCGATGTAGCTTCCACAGATGCATCTTTTTGGTGGTAGTGTTGGGGGTTAATTCCTACTAAGTTACCCATCTATCACAGTAGTTACGTGTTATTTTGTTTAATAGGTGAAAAAGTGTAACAAGTGTTTAAGATATTCGATGCAGAGGAATGCAGTCAGTCAATCCGAAAAGAGGTAAAAAGATCATCATTTAGCAGTTCTAGTGTTTTAACTTCGATGAACTCATTGTAGATATCTGAGGAAACAATAAGATTTGGATAAGTCCTTCAATGACCTTGCTGGAATAACATTATCATACCCTTTCATGACAAATTCTACAGGACAGAAGTGTGCCCATGTGTGTCCGCGTATGAAGCCTTCATGTGCGTAACGAAGTATGACATCATCTGAACTGACTACTGAAGAATAGTCATTTGCTGTATCCGGCTATCTGAAAGTTGTTCTACTCTTTGCACTACGTATTGTACATATCCTTAATTGGAATGTCACTTATAGAAGCGCACTCAGTGGTGATTTCACTTGGGGTGCAACAAGTGATCAATCATGCTATGATGAACGGATTCTCGTCAAGACAACCAACTTTCCAGTCACTCTGGGAGATCCTTTCACATGGTACCTTCCATTCACTTCGCTAAGTCAGAGCTGGTGGAGTCATGAATTCAATATCCTATTTATTCGGATTGTCTAATCTGGTTACTGGATCTTTATTTCATTCAAACACTTCGTCCAATTTTTTCATTTAAATTCAGTGAATGACACTACCTGTAAGATGTTAAAATAATTTGAAGTGCCGTCAACACATGAAGCATAGGTTTAGATGTAGTTAGCTTGCTTATGGGTCTTAATATCCCATACATATTTTTCCGTTGATCGGACAACCAGCACAGGTGCTCCATATTCAGAACAAGGAATGGGCCTTCTACCTCAAAAATGGACTGTAGCTACAGATTGAAATCACACACTTGATGTTTACTTTCACACTGATGCGTTCAACATTGAAGGAAATTTGGGATTGGTCGGCATTGGAATTGCGTGTAGCATTCATTACCCAATGCAACATTTCTACACTGTTTTCTGTAACACCGCTCATCAACTGTCTGAGATTAGCAGAGTGGTAAGCTAAAATCGTGCGAGAAAATAAAGGAAATATTGGTCAAAAACCCAATTCCGCAACCCCGACCACCGGCACATACACGCCCGCTCTCCCCACCCGTACCAAATAATTATTTTAATTGACGGAAATTGCTTACCACCGTACTCGTTGAATACGAAACAAACTTCGAATACTATCAGGTGATGAACATTTTTCTCTAGTAAGAGACGATCAAATCAACAATTAACTTATAACAACTGATAAATACAAGTTTAATCGGTACTGCGTTACCAGCCCCAGTTTCAACCATGTGACTGTTTGCAGCACATCACGTGCGCTCATTCGTATGTTTTTTTCGAGCTGTGAAGAATGGGCTAAGCATCACGCCAATGTTTTTTGTCGGTTTTTTTGCATTTGAACCGATCACATGTATGCGATGATTTTTATTGACCATATTCACGCTGGATACATGTGACTGGCTAATTAAGGATGGTGTCTTACGCCGTGGGATGTGAATAATTGTTTATGTGGTTGTGTACTACTCTAAATATCAGTCTGGTGAAAAGTGAACCACAGTACACGTTGCTCGCAAATGAGGAAACAGTTTTTCTCTGACCAACGGGAATAGGCGCAACCCGAACGATGAACTGACTTGGACCGACGTGACACCACACACGGGTATACATCTATACGTCACACCTCTTCCTCCGCATATCTTTCCCCTTGGATAATGGACAGATGGAACCCCGTGAACCATTGTCGAAAACATCACTGAGTAGACACGTAAAAATGAGAGCGTGCAGATGCAACCGCTTTCAAACCGGTGAAACGAATTAGGCCTTCCACCCCCGCACACATACACGCAAGGACAATAGCTGTCCAGCGCTCTTTGTTGGTTATCACAAAAATTTCCATCGCATTTGAATGCGTTGTCCCGAGGGGAATTAACGATCTCCCAAGGAGTGAAACTCACACCCAAGACTACCAAGAGTGCCTGGTGCCTCTGAACAATTGAATGGGCTAATCCAAACTTGATACTCTAAACAATAGGTGTTATCCTTTTACTTCCATTCATATGTATTCAGCATAGGAACGCTGTGTCCTGGTATGATGATATCGGGATTCGAGCAAACGAAAGACCAATGTTTTTGGTTAACAATTAGTGGTGAACGGATGACCATGGACTCCCAAAGTGGTTGGAAAGATTAACCACTGGACACGTACATCTTGTTGCCTGATAAAACTGATTAAAAGCTATCACAAATCAACTGCTTGTCTTCTTCCTCTTCAAGGGCAGCATAAATGCATAAAGAAAAAAAAATTGGTAACCCCCACTAGTCCCAAGCACACTTTTAAGTGTTCAACAAGGTTCTTTGATTTCCGGCATTATTCAACTCCCCCCTCTACCTTTGTTAGTCAACAGAATATGTATTATGGCATTTATCATCATATCCAGTCTCTTGGTCACCAGGTTTGGTTTAATTAACACATTCATCAACCTTGCTGTTATCTTGAGACTGCATTCTGGCAGTGATTACAGGTTTTGCCTGAGCATGGTTGTGTTACTTGTGAAACAAATTGTGGTCGGACTCTACCAGAATAGGATGCAGAAAAATAATTGGCTCCAACAATGCCTTCTCATTCCGTTTTATTAAGATCTGACACGTTGAACGGGAGGTTCAGATAGTAGTATAGTAGTAGTAGTAGTATATAGCCTAATAAACCCACTGTGAGCAGATACCCACTAATCGAACAAACTGGGATATTCTGAGCACATACACACATCGAGTGCATCAGCATACT
The DNA here is from genome assembly GCA_900618425.1 of Echinostoma caproni. Lineage (NCBI taxonomy): Eukaryota > Metazoa > Platyhelminthes > Trematoda > Plagiorchiida > Echinostomatidae > Echinostoma > Echinostoma caproni. Next base: position 26,552 of record UZAN01042565.1, on the reverse strand, counting down.
GGTGAGTTTGTCTTTGAGGAAACCGGTGACAGAGAATTACCGACACGATTATTGACTGCAGTTCAGATTGGCGAAATGGTGTAAAGTGTAATCACTGCAACCTTTATTTCCGCCATAATCTAGAGCTATCAGTTTTGGAGATAGTTCTGCTAAAACTGGTGTTGATGACAAAAATTATCCTAATATAAAGTTGGACGATGATGATCGTTGATTGTTGACGCGTTGTTTTTCGGTGGGACAGAGAGAGGGCATCAAACACACAGATGATAGTTTCCAACAAAGATTTCACTTTCAGCAGCCTTGCTTATAAGTAAACACTGAAATTTCCGAGACATTCAATTTTTTGATTGCAACTCGTAACGTTTTGGGTGCTCGAGCACTATAGATGGTGATCATTTTAACCGTTTTCCTCACCGTACCACTCTGTCTCTCTCATTTCCACATTCGAAAAGAATTAGTTCGTATGTAGAAGAAAATTGTCAACCGGACGCGTTTAACCAGAACCTTGACTACGGTGAAATTACCGAACTCACCTAGAAACAGTCCGAAATAGAGAAGGCAGTACGTTTTGGAGATTTTACAAAAGCACTTCCTTGTTCTATGCACTGAATAAGGCTGAGACCTTGGGAAAGAACTACTGCGCCAAATGCACCATAAAATGTGCCACTTTGTAAATACCTTCTCTTGAATTAACTGATGATTATATGACCCTTCAACGGAGATTACTCACAGAAGGATTACACTGGCGATCCGCTCCTCCACGAGAGCACCATCCAAGAAGCTACGCATTACAGTTTAAGGACAACGAATTGGAAGCCAATAGTCTGGACCAATCAAAAGGTATGCTGTTCAAACCGCATTCCTGACGAAATGAACACAGATGGCGATTGGTTAATGCTTGTTTGGCCCATTGCAATTCTTTATACACATTATTCAACTTCATTTATTGCCTTCAATATACCAATCGCTACTTCGGTGGTCTTTTTCCAACTGCTCGGTATCGGGAGATCTGAAGAGACGAGTACCAATACGATTTTCCGATTCCTGATTTACGTCTATTTCGATTACTACAATTACGAGGACTGAGCCCAACCGGATCCTGAAATGGGTAACCTCGTCGACCAGTTCAATGAAGGCCTCCACTACAGCTGTTGGTGACTCGTATCTGATTTCGCACGTCATGCGCTTGACGTTTGGGGAACACATAGCTTCTTGAAGGTGCGTCNTGCGTCATCCGCAAAGGTACCTCTCAAACGATCAACACTGTTGCTGCGGCTGCTTTAAACCACATTTGTAGTCGCCCTCCGGTGACATCGACTGAGTTCAATCCTTACAGTCAACCCTTGTGAGCTGTGGTTGACTGCGTTCATATTTGGTTCGGTGTGAGTTACAATCACTGAAAAGTATTCACAACAGATTGCAGTTCACGTTTTCCTTCAAAGGCTATCTACACATGGTACATGTACTGCATCTCGAAACTTTTCGCTCAGCCCTCGTATATTCGAATACAGTTGATGACTAGACGTTAACGTTGTTAAAGAGAGGTGGATTTCGCGTCGTGTGTCTCAGAACTTCTTGAAGCGGGACAGTAGAACTGATGTCATCGACGAGTTACAAGGGGTTGTTCAGAAACACTAAAACCGGTTTATCGATAACTTGTAAGATTCCCATAATTATATCAAAATATAAACAATATAGCGAAGGGCCCAGTGGGAAACCCATGGTTACTTCGTCCGTCTGTCTGTAGATTGTACCATTAAAAGCAAATTGAATTTTATACGTACATCACAATAATATTTTCTTCAAATTTGCATTTGGAGTTCCAGTTTGTTTGTTTTCCTCATCGATGTACTGACAGAGATAAGACATCGTCTCAAAGAGCGGCACGTTCCTGAAAATGCTTGTATGTCCAACGAAGTCATTGTCAGGTCTTTAACGTCCACGTCTCGAAACGGATAGAGAAATTCGAAAGTTTCTTTCAGACTATGTTTGCAGATCTTCTTCCTAATCGGTTCCAGGATTTTTACGAACCATCGAGCAATCGAGTAAAAAGAAGAGTTTAGCATTTTTTGCACCGATCGTACTGGCGTTCCAGCATTGTGAACTTTCTGTAGGCCATATTGTCTAGGGATATGAGTATCAATTGGTTTCACTTCTTCGCAATTAGATTTCAATGTATAATTTTGATCTTTCCGCGTTTTGAGACATTTAGCCAGTTGTCGTTCCGATGTACTTGACATATCTTTCCTTTCTTCGTCCTTCGTGAACCTGTTGCTGCCGTTTATAGTTGTCATCGTTTTCTCGACGTAACCTTTACAATCCAATACTATCACTCCCCACCTTTGTCCGGTTTTCATATCATGATTTCCGTATTCTGTTTCAGCTCACGTAGCGCGTTGGCACTTTTTTGACGGAGTAGGTGTCCACGTGATACTTTCGTGCGACGGTATTGCAAACAGGCGTGAACAGGGGTAGATTTGAAATCGTTGACCCATCGCTATATTGTTTGTCTTTTGATAAGTTGTACACATTTGTGAGATGGTGCGATCCTCGAAAATTCACAAAAACATAGATAGCAGCACTATTTTCTCATCGTCGCAATGTAATTTCTTCAAAAGTTCGTTCATACAACAGACGTCTAACCACCTTCCAGGTGACCAAATTCAAGTTATGTACTGAGTGGATGTAATATCATTCACAACTGTTTCATTGTAATACTTGTTCTTGTCTGTTTTACGGTTAACCGACTTATGCGTTTGTGGGCCAAAGCATATAAGACGAATGCGTTGGTCCTTGGTCCGTATTTCCTCGCAACATATGGAACTAATTGACTGATTGCAACACTGAAATAGTGCTAGTCAACTGTGCAATCACATTTCGATGTATGTGTTAGTGAGACTCCTGTACCTATAATCGAATGGATATCGGGTAAGTGTTCAGTGTGCAGTTGACAATCAGTCTACTTGTTAGAATGCACACGCTCACACAATGCGTATGATTCCAGGGTGAGGTTTATTGGGTCACTTTCACCTGTACCCTGTGAGGGGCGTTTAACGTCAGTTTGAACTAACAAAAAAACTGTGTTGGCATATCAGCACGAATAATTGAATAAATATACAAGTGCTTGTGAACACGCATATACAGTCCACACCACTTAGTTTTTTTTCGGTCCTATTTCGTCAAGGAGAACATCACCACGGTCATTCTTTAAACACCGATCACCGAAGCCATGATCTATCGGGATATGTGAAAATATTCTACATCCAAATCGCCAGAACTATAACCAGTCACGCGAACGACATTCAGTACAGTTTCTCACTCGTGTAAAGGAACCAGGTTAATTCGGAACAGGTCACTCATCATCAACATTGGACATGCAAGGAACTTGTGGCAGGATCCGTCAAAATTCTCGCGACTACAGCACAACGTGAAAATCATGTAGTTCAGTTTCTCGATCACATTTGGCACGCATATATAGAATAGTTTAGTGAAACAAACACTTGCATCTTCTTTCACAACAGAAAGTTTCAGAACCTTCCGTTGTCCCAGCAATGAACTGTCCGAGAAGAACAGCCTAATCCACTGGTTTCCCGACAGAGTTTCATCGACACACTAGGCGAACACAACGACAGCAACGATAACCATGCCTATCAGTAAGTCAAACAAGTGGTTATCACCTATTCGCAGACGAACAAAGAAAGTGGAATCACAGAGGAATTTATCCTGGCGAAAATTCGAAGGATATTCAACTTCCGACACCTGGATAGCCATTTGCGTCAAACTTGTGCAAGAGAACAAATAGAAACATTAAGAAACCCCGGTTTATAAATTTATTTCTAATCCACGGCACTTGTATGCGCGTATCACTACGACCGGTAAAGTGAAATGTTAAACACCGGCATCGAAGCATGCTGTACTTGTTTCTTATACTACGCTCGAACCAGCTGAATTCTCAAAAGTACAGTTATATGAGGTTTTTGCTGCAGGTGACGAAATCGGATTGTAGCTCGCCAAGTGGCCCACAATTCCAACTGACTCCCGTCACCTTGAAGACTGAAACAGTAGAAGTCAAACTTTTGGGTTTTCGCCAGAATTCCTTCCCAAGGAGAAAATAACATTCATCCACAGACTTTGACCTCCTTGGAAAACCACATGTGCGAAATAAACGATAATTTATAACAAGGTAAGTTCGACAAGACGACGGGTGTTCCCTCAGTCCTGGAAACACGGCATGGTATCACCCATTTGCAAAGGTGGGTCTCGAAGTAATCCCGCGAACTACCGTCCAGTAAGACTTGTTCCTGTTCTGTCCAGAGCATTGGAATCAATTGTTGCTGATTCTCTGATGAAGCATTTTGAGAAGTATAACATTCTTCCGCCAGCCCAACACGGGTCTTGACAAAAACATTCATGCACGGTGAATCTGCTACTTGCTTGAGATGAGTGGACAAGAACTATTGACGCAGAGGAGGCGGTAGATATGGTATACTTTGACTCCTCCGAAGCTTTTGCTAGAAAGAATCATCAATTACTGCTGTCAAAGCTTATAAATTACTGTGTTCTAGGACTACTCCTTGAGTGGATAGAGGAACTTCTTCGGTAATTTAGCGTACCAAGTCGAGTAGATCGTTCACTATCGGGGCCGATCGATGCTGTCCGTGGAATTCTGCGCGGATCTGCACCATGTACCCACGTCTTCATAGCGTTCACAAACGATCTACCAGATGTTCTTGGAAAAGAAGCACTGTTATTAGCTGACGACGCTAAAACATCCAGAACAGCACCAAATCTGGAAGATTTTAAAACACTACAGGAAACACTCAACGCAGTTTGACGATGATCCACCATTAACTACATCGAATGGAACATGCCGATATTTAAGGTTGTAACATTGTGTCGCGGGGTCGTTTTCTATCCATACTTGGAAATCAGCAATTATGGTGATATGAATCGAGATGGATCTTGGAGATGAAAAAGTATTGAAAATCGGTTCATGTAGCTCGGTTTGTTATTAATACTCAAGGTGGTGCCTGATCGGGAACAATTGTTTATTGAAGATAACAGTTAGGATATCACTAATTTAGCATACAAATAACAGAAATCTCATTTGAAAAGTATCATCGCAGTTCCCCGCAGCACACCGCTTAATGAATGGAGCATTCCCTAGTTATTCTTTGGGGCACAGCAATTCGCCCTCGGTCTTGTTAATTTTTGATCGTTGAAGGAAAGAGACAATCGCACTAATTTTCGTACTACTCACAAGTGGGAGTAGCATCTCAAAACAAGGTGAACTGAATTCCGTTCGCCGAGCAGACAAATTGCCAAGCCAATGTTTGTCCGATCGATCAATCGATATGTCAAGAAAGCAATCCGATTGGTGCGTCACTGCGCCATTCGCATATGCGTGATTTATTCTTTGTATTTGCGTATCGAACTCTAATCGAACACACACCGTGACTGTTGTCTCCAGCTGTGTTCTCTCACTCTGCAATAGTGTTAGGACTTAAACAAGAGTCGCTTTTGCCATTCATACGTCTAAACCGAACACAACATGGGAGATACCCGATCGCTCTGTGCACTTCTTCATACCTGGTCTTTACATCATCTGTTAACCTCCACGTGATTTTCTCCAACCCGGAGGGGCAACTACAAGTGCAAGTAGATGATCGTTAGGTGTTTGTAAAACGTGTCCAAATAGGCGAAGCCTAGTAAGCTGAATTGGACGCGATAGCGAATTTTGCCTCGAGACTTTCCCAAATACACGACGATTTATTTTTAGATTACTACTCCCGTTTACTCCATCTTCATCGCGTAAGCATCGATTTTAGAAAGATTCTTTTCACTGGATATCTTCTACTCACTAATCTAAAGAATAAAAAAGGTAAAGCAGAAGTGATCGAACGCTGACACAATATAATTTACCTCTCAACCTCAGTGAAATGTCACGTCGACGCCAAAGTTGCTTCAGCCCTATGTGTACTGCCTGAGCTGTGGAAATGCATGAGGTAATATTCTTTATTGAGCTGCTTTCATTGATCACACAACCGCCTTGATAGGAGAAGCAATCAACCTCAACTGACTTCTGATCAAGTAGCTTCAGAACAGGACTACTGTCGACACCCAGTCCTGCCGCATCACTTTTCACTTGGAAGGTGCAAAGCGCATGTCGAATGGGGCGACAGAACTTGTCCGTCTGTCAAGTGCGCTATGCTCGTCCTTCATACATGCAAGCACTTAGTTGCGTGTGACAGGAGTGGCCGGATGCCTAATGAGAGAGTAGAAATGGGGCTAAAAATGCTTTCTTTTAACAACCACGGAGCAAGTTGTTCACCAGTCCAAGTTTGGCAATGTGTATTCAACGATTATAGTGGAGGTAAAAATAGCAAACAAAGAGATGCAGATGGGTGTGGAATATCCACAAATACCACCCTTTACTCCTAAGCACTGACCGTGACTGATTTGATGATAATATCTGCTCATAGGCGGGGCACAATTAAAGATTCAGATCATATCTTACGTACACTGTGATTCGTATGTTTGATTCGTTAGAATATCGCCTCGTGCGAGAAATCCCATTTTAGAAAACAAAAACAAGAAACGCCTCTGCTAGCGTGTGTGTGTGCATGGGTGGGTAGTACGCAAAAAAATACCCCAGTTCGCCTTGCGATCAGGCGATGTTTTTCCGGTGCACATATTTACCTTAATGGCTGTTGCCGCATAATGCGCTCACGTGATATTTTACTCGGCACGGCGTCCGTGAAAATTGGGGTCAAGGCTGATTCCCTCATTGTTGTGGTAGTTTCACAGTGTTATTTGGACAATGTAGGTGAACCAGAATTGAAACTTCTTTTATATTGGCTGTATACGGGTTACCTGTTTTCTGTTATTGTCTCACCAAATAACCGAAGAGAATCCGTAACAGGGCCCCCCCCCCCCCAGGGCGTTGAACAGGAAAAAAACCACTGACTGCTTGTTCGAAGGTCAAATATCTACATAATAAAGTAGTAGAAATCAGAGATAGAGGGGAGCATACTAAGACTGTCAAAGTCAATAGGAACTCAACGTTCTATACAGCATGAAGATTCAACTCACAACGTCACGAGGCTAGAAAATAGTTGCCTGTATCTAGCATCCAGGTTTCTGGCTTAGACGTCGTTTCCCAGACACATGGTCAGTTCCAAATCTGGTTTCCGGACAGCACACATGATTGAGCACAATACAGTTCATCCATAAATGTACTGTGATTGCCTGGATGTTTATGCATGATGGTCTCATGAGTGCCAATTTGACGATAATTTGTATTACACACACAACTCCACGGCCCCCTGAATTGGAATCTTTCGTTAGGTCATCTACAGCATTCCAGCAACTCATGTTGCGTTGCTTACTCATCACATACAACAGTTAGGTCATACAGGAAGAAACAGTACTGCTGCATAATGATTCGAACACTACCGGATGGCGCCGTTCTAGGTTTCTCACAGCCATCGAGGACGCTAGGAAGATTCGGGATACATCAGATCGATACCGATGCGATCAAAAATACAACACAAGTTAGGATATCTATTCTGAATGAAATAATTGTGAACAAAGAATTGTCAATGATCATGGTATTTCTGTGCCGCGGAAATATTTGTGATGACGAACAAAGAGTAATGAATAGCTGTTTTATCCCATTTTGGACTCGTCAGAGGTGTTTCATTTTGTCCTTTTCAGGACTCCAACCGCGAACCTTTGGGTTGGGATTCTTGAGCTACACGGTCGTCGGACATCACACAGTGCGAATGGTTGAATCAATTTAGAGTATCATGCTTGGATTAGTCCGCTTGATTGTTCACAGGTACTAGACAATTCTGATGGCATTAGGTGTGGGGTTCAATCCTTGGGAGATCGTTATTTCCCCAGTAGTTGAATTCATTTATAAACAATGAATGGGTACGTACCATCAATAGCGCTTGGTGCCAAAGAACAATCGAATGGAGCAATCTAAACGTGATAATCTAAATGATGGTATTTAATTGTGTTAAATATCCTTGTTGTGTTTGGTCTAAGGCGTACGAATGACACCAGCGACTCTTGCTTAAGCCCCAACGACAACGCGGAGAGAGAACACAGGTTGAGACCACAGTCAGCGTGTATTCTTCGATAAGTTATCGATATGCAAAACTTATAGACTAATCGTGCATTCGAGAACGGCGCAGTGACGCACCAATCAGATTGTGTCCTTGACATGTCGATTAATCGATTGGACAAAACATTGGCTGACACGTTCTGTGATCATCCAATCAGGTTCAGCCTGTCTGGAGCGTTGGGAGCGTGCGTGTGGCCTGACTCGGAGGCGTGCGTGGGGCCTGACTCGGAGGCTTGCGCGATCGGACGGGTTTTTTTAGGCTCCGTCCTAACAGTCCTCAGGTCACCTAAGTGATCAAAGAAAACGCCGACAAGGGAGTAATTAAAGAGCCGAATCAAAGAAGGCCTAACTTTTATTGTCTAGCCGTATATCATTACAGTCCTTCAAAATAGGTCATGTCATGATCTCTGCAAGGGAATGAAACTACTTTACGGGCAGTATTCCCGGTACGCAAATGTCAGATGCAACCTAGGGGGGAGCAACAAGTTATTCATTCCCGCATATGAACCGTCCATCTACTTGATGTGCGACAACAGCATTGCTGACCACCAACAAAATTCCTTCACAATCAATCAAGTAGACTTCCGCATAAGGAAAATCTCATTCACTCTAAAAAGAAAGTGATTTATGCAACGGCTTGCATCCAATCATACTGTTGTTGTTCCACAAGGCGTTGCCTGGTAGATGAAAGCTGTTTTTTACGATCCACGGTTAGGATATCAATAATTTGGCATACATATAAAAAGATATATCATTTTAAACATGCCATCACGATTCCCGGCAGCACATAGGCTGATAAATGGAATAGACCGCAGTAATTATTTGAAGCACAACAATTCGCTCTAAGTGTTCTTATTCAATTTTGAATGTTGATAGAAACCCCCAACAGCATTATTTTGCGTGCTACTCACATTTGTGAGTGGTATCTCACAACAGTACGAATTAAATTGCATCAAACTATTTGGATAATATTAGTCGTAACCTGTCTGAGTGTAGGACAGATGTCTCATAGCGGAATATTCCCACTAACCCCACTCCAAGAAGGATCAGGAATAGTTACGTTCAATTGCCCCACCACGGATACTGTTAAAAATCCTGCAACGCATCGATACTAACGCTCTTATGTACTCTATAGAAATCGACGTCTCCAACCCGGTTTGCATACATTAAGCAGCACTGAACCACTAATGTGAGGGCCTGGATAGTGCACTCAGTCGCACAATCTTCCCAGACCAGAGACACAAGATGGTTTATGATTGTTTTCTAGACCACAAGGATGCTTTCAACTGTATCGACAAGATTTTATCACTGACGTCAGTAAACCGGAGTAAATTATCCTAACACATATTCCGACGGTCTCATACTTATCGTATTAACTGCAGAAAATGCACTGGTCCTAATAGTATACGCTTTTTAACAGTCCCCGTCAATTTGGGCATGCTCTAAAGGACCGAGCATTCCAGATCTACTGTCCACGGATCTCGCTTTAAACAAAATTTCTTTAAAGTATATCTCCAAGTGGAGTGAGTGGTATTTCCTAATCATCGTTAGTCAACTTTTCATCCTGTGACCGGCTATGCAAAGTAATACCGCTTGATAATTCCCACCCTGCTAGTAGCTATCTTTGTTACATCATTTTCACATCAGTGACTTGTAATGAATACCATTCGGCCTACATTCGTATGTATCACAACTCTACGATTCCAAACTAGATCAGGCTGGATTCGATTACAATAGAGAACAACTGACTGGTGTTTTAAAAACCAAAATTTCACACAATTCTATTTTTTTGCTACTATCAATCTCCTATTTACAGTTTACTCTTTTTGTCAAAATATACAGAATTAAAAGATTTCTTCACTCATTGGTCAACTAGATTACATCATTTTCTTCAAGTGATTTGACTCCATTTGTGGAAAGTCTCCTGCGTCTCGGGACCAGGAGGTTCGGTGTGTGAAATTGTTGCAAATACGATTGGTGAAGTCCTTCAAGCGACAAAGGCGACAGAATAAGATCCACCGGTCAAAGCCAATGCCAAAATTTTATCATGGGATCTACTGACAAGCTCAAGTTTTGCTTATCTCATCGGAAAGTTCCACAGTTTAAACGTGTGTCTAAAATGAACTGTGTCGTATGGTGTTCCGAGTATGAAGATATCAAATAATGTAACCCTCTTTCATTGTTTTATATGGTTTTACCAGTGCTTCTGAAATGTGAGATGTACTAGCAGTTCACCAAGTCCCCGCTGGAAAGACTCAATAATTTATGAGACGGAAGGTTGTTCCAAGTGGTGTACAGTCTGACGATGAAAGACTGATGCCGGCAGTTCAGTTAGCGTCTTTTGGAGCACTAACTTAAATGGATATTCCATGAGGTGGATCTCGGGTGACAACATAAACAGTAACCGACATGGGTGGTCTGGGTTCTCAGTTTTATAAACAACGGTGTTGATTGTTGTTTTTGTAGCTCGGGTAGTATAACTTGGTGTTCAGTTGTTCCCCGAGCTGGGCAATTGTATTACAAACGTTTCATCACCAATCGAGGTGACATTCTCAATGCAGTAACTGCAACCCAGCTACTGCATTGAGAAGGTCACCTCGATTGGTGATGAAACGTTTGCAATACAATTGCCAAGCTCGGCGAACAACTGAACACCAAGTTTGGGTTCTGTCGTGTTTGACACATCAACATTAAATCTCCTCGAATTTGGTAATACTAAGTGGAATATAACCCCGGTGACTGTATTCTCTTCACAAGTACGGGAATGCAATCTTTTGAACATCTTGGTGATTATCCTTAGTGGGCCTTCCAGTAACTCACAACCAATTTGCAGTCATTGACTCCCTATCTGGATGCCATCTTATTTGTACGGCTGGATGTAAGCTGATAGCAGACGTAGCATCAGTGTTCATTCAAACCTACCAAAGACACTCTTAAGCAAACCGGTATTCTTCACGGCTGCGGACAAGGCCCCGGTGCGGCCGATCGAATGGCTGAAGTCTGCTTGAACAATGATACCCCTCTCCTTCTCACCTTAGGTATGAGGAGATGCGGGAATCGACCCTGGTGATATCGAGACGAGATTTTGTATTCAGAAACCTTGAATTTAATACCAGTCTCGACAAACCATTGAAAAGCTGCGCTAATTGTCTCGTTGAGTATAAGTGAGTCTTCAGTTTGTTTCAAAGTATTCCAAATCTTGGCATCAACTGCAAATAGTAATCTTTTCCACCCTGGACCATTCGGCAGATAATTTATGAGTGTGATGAAGAGTTGTGGACCAAGTACAGGACTATGTGGAACCCCGCGACCAAGGCTGATAGACAAAGCAATGCTAACAGACCATAAACAAGAGCAAAAGACTCGAAAACGATCTCCACGGACTGTTAAAAGATTGGCAATTAAAAGCTGATAGATCAAGAAATTAAGATCCAATAAAGCAACTCTTCCGTCGTACTTGCTGTTTCCTTCACCATATAGACTATTGGATATGGTCTAAGTCCTTGTTCGACAAAACCATCTCTTTGAGGCTACTTCGAATTTTTCACTGATTACAGGATAAAGTTCACGGAATTCCCATTAATCCGAACTCTAAAAAAACGGGAAATGAGCTGAAATTTGTAATCTGATGATTTTTCCTAGGGGGGAGGGGGAAACAGATTTTAAAGTTATTATCTCAGGATATGATCACTATCGTGGCCAATGACGAATGGATTCCTACTCTTTCTCGTGGCTAGTATTCTTCAACTAGTTTATTAGCCGAAAATTATGGAAAAGTTCGATCTAGAATCACTGAAAAGAGTTGATCCTATATGTTCCTAGCGAAACAGAAAAAAATGGAACGTTCGTTTTGTTTGAGTTGTAGACAATCACTGTCAACGTGATCGTTTGCTTGAGTTTTTTTGATTGTACTACTAGTCTATCTTGTATTTAGCTTGTACGCAGCGGTACGCTTTGAAGAGAACGGGTTTCTCCGATTGAAATTTATCCTTCAAACACTGTTGTTGCCTAAAATGCACGTGATTGAGTGTGACGCGAAGTGGACATTTTACTTGTCTGCACAGATAGACACACAAACACGCACACAACCGATGCGCTCTGCGTGTCTGTCAGTCGCAGATCAATTGTATCTTTGACCTTGAGCAGATTGTTTCGAGTTATGCCTAAGTTTGCTGGCTTTAGTACGCCTTGGAGCACGACTTCCGTGACCAAGATGGTGGACAACACACTGTTTCTCTAACAGCTAACAAACCTGATGGCTGTATGCATTGCATATGTAATATATAATATCTGCTTTCACAACTATTAACGCTATCAATATTGATGGAAATGATAGTAGTAATAATAATATCTAAAGAACAATAATTTAGATGCGCCTGCATTACAAATAATCACATAGCAGAAAATAGCATCTTATTCACAGTGCCTTTACCTTCGAATATTTACAGGAAAAAAATAGATATACAAGTCGAAAGAACAATTTTTCAATAAATAAGCTTGTTTTCAGAGACTCACTCAAACAAGTTTATTCAGTCGACCTTTTTGAGACAGTTATGCATCTAATTATTATTAATATATTTTGCTTTACTTTGTTGCTATGCTAAAGCCCTATATAAACATTGTATTTTCTGCAGTACGCAGTATGCAGAGAAATCGTCCTGGACATAAATCGTGCAGTATTGCAATGTGGTCTTTTCTTTTGAATTTGTTATTCAGTGCTATTTTTAAAAACCTAGAGAAAAGCACGAGCTTTCACTGAGGTGATTTGAATCCATTGAAGCAATAGGTACGGAATGCTTCAAGTCGTTCAGTCGGAAGACAAAGGTTCGTTGAACTTGTGACCAAGCGTGCGACATTTATGTAATCCGCATCGTGTGTGAGAGAGAGAAGCAGATGCAACTAAAGGCCGGAGATTACCAGTCAGCCAACTGAATGTTGATGTGATTAGGCTGTGGCCTTATCAGACAGACATGTCACAAATTGTCTCTTTGAATGTGGATCACATCAAACCCAAAGGTCAATGACCGGGTTACTTTTCATATGTGAATGAGATATTTATTCTTTCTGAAGCTATCTTCCTTAACATTTGTTTCAAGTTAGCGATTGAGAAGATTACACCAAGTGTTAAAATCTTGCAACATTTGTCTTCTCTTCGAATGGCCAGTGTCTGATTGCAGTACGACCGAGGCACTTGGACTTATCCTATATGCTATGATGCAATGAAATGTGAAAGCAACTGATCCGAAACACAACTGAACCGGTACTGAAGGGCAGTTTCACTGCTGCCACTACCACTGATGGAGACCGATAATTCCAGTGCGCAGTTCAGACGAAGTTATGGGAACGCAGCTCGAATCTCTTTTACTTCCGGTAGTTACTCGTTTCCAGTGTGGTTGTTATCCCCTGCTGGACGAGTATTAAAAAAATCAATTACAACCTAGTTAAGGCTGTCTGGAATATGGTCAAAGTCAAAGTCAAAGTTTTATTATGGGCCATTTATCAAAGCTAAAGCTTATCATGCCCCATAGAATGTTTTCAGAAGATTTTGAATAACTTCACAAAGAGAAAATAACAATGATAATAATGTGCGTGATCACTCACGGATGTTGAAATTTTAAGTGTTCCAATGCTTTGTCAAGTTGCGATTTAGATAGTTCAACTGGAGGAGCACCCACTATATCAGATGGAAGAGAATTCCATACGCCACACACTCTGACTGCAAACGAGTGATGCCGGAAATCAAGGTGGCTGTTCTGGGTCTTCACCTTTAGTGGATGTCCCCTAAGGTGATCATTATGAGATGAAGTCAGCAGAGAACAGCAAGTGTGGTTGGATTGATGCAGTATGTGATACGCCAATATTAGGTCCCCTCGAAGTCGGCGGTATTGGGATGAGTAGAGTCCCAATATTTGCAGTCCTTCGGTGTGTCTTGTTATATAAACCTTTTACAAATTTCGTTGCCAGCCTTTGCAGACGTTTTAGAGCCTTCCTGTCGCGGTTTAACCATGGATTCCATACTTGAACGGCGTTCTCCCTGTGTGGCGGAACGAACGCTGATAACAAGCGTGAGAACAGTGCTCTTTCGAACCGCCTAAAAACACGTCTGAGTTGTCCAACTTGCTTTAGAGCCATAGATGATGCTCTGGCACAGTGCGTGGAACATCATACGTCCTCCTGTACCACAACTCCCAAATCCCTTTCATCAGTGGCATGTGATAGTATTTGGTTCCCCAGAACGTAGGAGAAACGAGTCTTATGCCGCATGGAAATCACTCTGCATTTGGAAACGTTGGACTCGATGTCGTTGGCGATTGACCGTCGGTGGGCTGCGTCGATCGTTTATTGGAATGCTATATGATCCTCTGGATGTGTTACAGTTTTTCAGATCTTAGCGTCGTCCTCAAATAGCAGTGTATTAGGCCCAAGGACATGTGGCAGGTCGTTGATAAATGAAAGAAAGAGACGAGGCCGGATCACTGCGGGATCCCCCTTTGTAAATGGGAGAAATCACCCCTTCTTTCCATGACTGCGGAATTACTGCTTGGTTGAACGTACTTTTGTAAAGAACAGCCAGAGGTTCAGAAATGTTATTGGCTAGCGACATCAGAGTCCGGGGATGCATGTTGTCGACGCCTGGGGATGAATTCTTACGCAAAGTTAGTAGTTTCGCTCCAACTTTCTCACTGTCAAAAGCCATGTTATCCAGTAACGGACACGGTATACAAGGTAGTTTGCTTGGAATCCGTAATGCTTCCTGTGTTGTTGCAGTAAACACCTGAGCGAACTGTTTCTTTTTGAGGAACTCTGCTGCTTCT
>UZAN01042565.1:0-10610 GCA_900618425.1 Echinostoma caproni | reverse complement strand
GTGATAACGCATTCCTCATGGTTTGCAACAAAATCTCGTTGGCTGAGTCTAAAGATGCGGGAGGTCGGTACACAACACCGATTAGACACCTATCATTTTGGAGAGTCTTACTGAAAACCATAAAGAATCGGGGGCTGCATCGGGAATATCAATCTGTTCACACTGTAAATTGTTTCGATAATAAAGCAGCACTCCACCGCCTCGTGTAGGACGATCAATTCTGAGCAGAGACATTCCAGATAGAAGCAATTCCGAGTCGAGAATGTCGGTAGTCAGCCAGGTATCAGTGACGCCAACAATGTCAGATCGATAAGTTTTCCAACCAAGTTCCATCTCAGATAATTTGCTAAGGTAACCTCGTGCATTGGTATAAAAACATGAAAGATATCTTCGGCAAAGAAATCTATCTGGGTGTGTGGTGTTGTTTCTGCCGACCAACTTGGAGTCGGCTAACAATGTTTTTTTGTAGAATTGGCTTCGTCGGTATTGCTTGGTGAACGTGTCCATCGTTGGTGAGCCTAGAAACTTGTGTTGTAGCATTTTCCTACCGGGCAACCCCTCACCTAAACACACTAGATCCAAGAGAACACTTACGAGATATGGTAAGATAAAGGGTGCTGTGTGATGCTAACGGATGAAAACAAGCTGGAAATTCAGCTGAATGCAATCAGCCCATTGGTGGTATACACAATAACTTAAAACCTATTATATTGTCTCCGCAGACATGAACATAATATAGTCCCCGAGGCGGGAGGAAGTATCAGTAACAAGACTAACCATAGAAGCCATTGAACTAAAACTATCGTTCATCGTACATGTCATATACACAAACGGACGATTGAATATTTGTCCCATTACGATGTTTATATACTAACGACAAACGATTGTCCACCCTCACTGTCTATGCGTATTGTGTACCTAAGCCAAGGTGCGGATTGAATGCATTTCTGATTCTAACCGCTGCACCCAGTCTCATTGTGCATTTGGGGACAAGTTACGGTAAACGAATGTCCGTTCTTAAGGCAGCGCAAAAAATGTATTACTATTTTTTGGATACGTACCTCCCAAATATCAATCAAAAAATACACCACGGGAGTTTATAAATCTATTTCAGAAATCAAATTGTTCGTTGGACTAAACATAAGTTCTGTAAGGACCAATCATAAAAAGACTTTGGTACAGTAAAACAAACGGTTATGCCAAAAATTCTGTTCAACATAGGATTGTTTATCTTCCCTGCTTCATCGGTTCGTGAGCTTCAGACTTGGACTAGTGTGCATATCCTTTGTTCTGTACGTTCCTTTGACAGTTCTTCTTACATTGAATTCAAATTATGATAGAAAAGATCGAGTCAAAGTTCCTTCCAGTTTTAACACACGTCACATTTGTGGCGAAAATTGGACAGTGCAATCATGAATTCTAAAGCACAAAAAAGGCTGTCCCGAGTGTAATTCACCACTCTGTGTGGTATACTCAACAAAGATACACATAAGCAGACATGAAACGAAAAAACAAACACGCTTTTCTCGTGCTTGTGCATCGAATCCGAACTCGACGCATTAAACCGTGAAATTGTTCCTTCCGTGTTCAATCAGCGGTGAGTCTCAGTCTCAATCTAGTACAATTATCCGTTGTCCTACTCCATTTGGGAAACCATAGTGGGATGAAAGTCGATCTAGGCCTTTCAATGCAATCTCAATATTACTTATCCCACGTGTTAGCAACTACTGGATTTTGAATATGTAAGAAGCTAAAACTTGTTTTATCATATTTGTGATAGGCATCATTTTTGCACCCATAAAGAGGCAGTAATTTTTCAAACAACTACGAAGGCACACAAAATGCTTTTGACAATCTGAGGTGATATTTTCCGACTACCCAGCTCACTGGCCCATTCAAATCGCATTCTTTCTATCTAACACATGAGGGAAACAGGCAAACAAACTATCACCATCACCATTCTCAGATAAAATATCATGAAATTTGTGATCTCAAGAATTGATATATGTGTTCCGTGTAATCGTTCAAAATCCCATTCTTTTCGTAACAGATGGACAGAATCAACACTCAGAATCGCAAATCTGAGAGCAGCACCTGCCTTGGGTAGAGTTGTGCATAAATTTTTGTCTCCATTCCATTGAGTGGAGTCATAACATCACCTGTGTGTTTGTGTGTGTATGTGTGTGTGGACAAAGCCCGTATGGAGTCATACGCATTTTTGTGATCTAACGAAATGCGTAGAATTCACTCTTCGTACAGGTGTGGAACACATGAACAATTATATTGATTTTGGCAAGTGATCGAGACAATGAGACCCAATGCACATTGTGACTGTGGTGGTCATCGGGAGTGGGGGGGGGGTGGCAAATCAATCTGCCGGGATCTACTACTAGATTAATCCACACTAAGGGATCGGGGAAGGGGTTGAAGAGAGAAATAAGCACGTGCCACATAACCAGTACATGTACAGACAAATCTAAACACAACTGTTCGACACAGTGACGCTCTCTCGCTCTGTCGACCTGCGTCATAGACCAATACACACACACACATGCACATCCATGCAGCATCACCAGATTGCGACCTTAGACATTTCTGCAAAGCTGGTAGTAGACTACAAGCTAGAACTGTGTTGGGTTGACTGGAACAAACGACTCCATTTGGTCTAGATTATGCCATCTAGGCCATCGAGCAGAAATCCACAGATTTGGAGGTTTTGAAGAAACGCACAAACCGTTCCAAAGCTCCTATCCATATAGATGTTTTCCAGGTTTTCCATTCGCAATCATCTCTCGTGCCTATCCGTCGGTAATCAAAGCAGGACGCATCTGACTCCACCGTCCCAATATGCTATCATTGCTCATGGGCAATCCAGTGGTTGTCTCATTCTCAGGTGGCAAATTTTAAACGATGATCATCAGAATTTCTGCACAGAAAACAGAGAAACTGCACTGTTTTAAATACTTTTTTACCGGTTTGCCGTAGCAAAAATATCTGAAGCAATTAAAATATAAAGTAGAAGGATTTAGAGGAATTAGCTTCCGTTAGAACCTTGTCTTTGTGCGGTAGAATACTGTATAACTATGAATCAATAGAGTTTTATGCAAATGTCTGGAGTAGTCCGAGGGTGAGTAGCAACACTCTGGAAGATCAAATTGCAATGGATACGTCGAGTGAGAAAGAATTCCATCAACACAGAAAAACGTGCGATTTGATTCAATGCGAACGAAGCTGCAGTGGAATACTTGAAACCCAGACCATGTTAGGTAATCCATGGCAGATCGGATAACCAATGTTCTTTTTTAGGGCCACAACAACACAGTGAATCACGACTAACTTCCGACGGCTGACCCCGACTAAACTTTCTATCCGCCTCTAAATCCAGATGAGTAGTTAGCGTATTGTGGTCCAGACTGCTCTTAAGGATTGCATCTAAGTGTTTTTATCCAGTCAATTCTGGAAGCTGAGTTTGAATGGGTTCCCGAGGGAGTATCGAAAATGAACTCAAAACA
Source organism: Echinostoma caproni (assembly GCA_900618425.1). Classification (NCBI taxonomy): domain Eukaryota; kingdom Metazoa; phylum Platyhelminthes; class Trematoda; order Plagiorchiida; family Echinostomatidae; genus Echinostoma; species Echinostoma caproni. The sequence goes on along the minus strand of UZAN01042565.1, from coordinate 7,098 downwards.
TTTAGAATGACTCAAGGACAGGTTAGTTGGAAACGAAGTGGTCTCAAACTGATAACATATGATCTTACTCTGAAAAATATAATCGGTATTTTTCAGAAGGCGAGCAAACGACAGAGAGAGAAAGAGAGTAAGAGAGAAAGACGGAAAAGAACAATCACTGGTAGATACATTAAAAACGCTACATAAAAGTGTAAGGTTAAAAGTTGTATGAACTAAGCTGAAATGAACTCGCATAAAAGATTAAGGAGAAAACATCTCTCTACTAGAGATTTGGGTATGATTTTTCCTATCTTCATACACAAGTACTCCGAGCAGACGACATAAAATTGTGGATGTAACGTAAAGGATAATCAAAAGAGTGTTCAAGAAAAGCATAATGAATAGGTTTATAAAAATCATTGATTTTCAATGGAAAGAACCGATATAGCTACCTAGTCAATTGTATAATATTTTGGTTTTAAAATATAACTTATTCGTAAGTAATAGGTCAGGCATTTTCTGAATCCGCTGTTTTAACCCACTTTTTGAATAGAGCATTAAATTGCCTGGTTAAAAAACCACATTCATTCTGCTGCTATTAGGCTGCTTGAAACGCTTTAAACAGCTTTAAACTTATTCCGTCAAAATCATATTATGTGCTCATTCGATTACTGGTGCACTCATATCTCAAATGCTCTCGATCTCTCACACACACACCCGAGTCATACTGATTGAAAAATTCTACTTTTTGAGGGGAAAACATTTTTCTTTACTTCCTTTTATTGAATAAGTAACAATACAGTTTTCAGGAGGTAGGGAGCGGCCAGTTAAAGGGCTATCATACAACACAGAGTGGAGAAGTCAGACGGTTGCGCTAGGATTTGAACACTATAATAATTTAGTAATCTTTATCATTCGGCCACCACTGACAACAGGAATACCTTCCGAATTTTCGTTTCATTGCGATTCATTTAATCGGACCTTAGCTGTGAACATCTCTTTGGGCTTCCACTAGGTCGACATAAGCATCACTTGTAATTCGATGCGTGTAAGGTCACTTTGTGGACTGTCTCTTCTCTTTCCTGTTTGCTATAATGACGTGACTCGTCCTTTGGAAACCATTACCATTCTGGTGTCTCACACAGAGGAATAATTTTTTGGTATACGGTTTGACTCTTTTAGGGAACCGAATGTATCTTTCACTGAACAAAACAAACCTGTCCTGAAAAGTTGACCAATCAATGAACATGTGTGCTGCCGGTAAGGTTTCCAAATTCAGTCATTCGTGGGGTTCACACTATTGATGGTATTCTAATGAGTATGGACAATGGTTTTAACCTATCTGCAGTGAATTTCTTCCCCCATACATAGTTGTCCCTTGGGATTTTTTCCAACTTTACATTTGTACTTTGGATTCATTGTCTCAAACTGCTTCTGTTTGCCTGGTTCTGATTGGTCATCCATCCCAGTCCCTCATTGGTTGTTTCTCAAGGTCAGCACAATGGTCATATTTATCCCTGCACCTGATTCGTCGAATTTGGCCTAATGCCTACTCTTGTCATGTTTATCTTTTAAATCGATGAAACCAGTCTGCTCAACGCTATCTGCCATTTTCTTGTTATTTACTCAATGGAGCACGGACTCCTTGTTTGATTAAGGCCAATTTGTCCTACACCAATCTTCCAGTTTTTGGTTCCACTGCAAATCATTCCACCGGGTGTTACAAGAGAAAAGGCTGCTAATAACGCAATTTCTATTTTTATTTTCCTTTTAATCATTATTCAATCAAGATAAGAAAAGATAGGGTAAATGATTGATACGAACAAATTCTGCCGTTCAGATTAATTACCCTTTTATTCATGAAACCAATCCACTTCAATCGTTTAGTTTTGAGGGGTGCTGTTTATAGTGACACCGATTTCGCAAATTCTGACCGCAGGTTCGTCTGTTCAAGCACTACATAGAAACTAGTGAGACCAGTAGACCTATGCGAACTCTGACAGGATTGTAATAAACATTTTTGGGCAGACAAAAAGCAACCGATTGAGGTAAACTGTTTGGGGTTCTATAATACGCACGGATTTTAGTTAGATTATCTGGGCTTCTGTTTATCGTCCTGAAACCAAATTGCAGGACTCTCCGCTACCCCACTTCATCCCCTTCCTAAGCCTACGAAAGAGCTGTAATTTCCACCTTGAGAACATATTGTCTCAGTCGTGACTGAATTTACCACTGAAGCCTCCGAGCACCAAACGCCATCTTCCGGTCTGTTATCCATACACCTGTATGAAATGGCTCCTGGTCCTGCACTCGACAAAACTGGTGGGCCCACCTATCCTGATAGTTATGGAACGTTAGGTATACGTAAACCTTAGTGAACAGTTCGGTTGGACAGTTGTGATAACAACGAGACTTTGTGCTGAGTACGTTTCAGCCTTCAGGGGAGAAATTCTTTACGAGATACCATTCTTCAGGGTGCGACGTATCATGGTCTACCGATTGTCGATAACATCCCGGAAATCTGAATCAATCTGATCATCTGAGACATGTTCTTGTACACCGTGACAAGATAAACACGGAAGCTGATTAGGTAACAGGTTCTGAGCCGACGATCCCATCTTTCATATTGATTAGTTAATCACATCAATCATCGCCTGTTATTCGCTGCTTTCTTGGACTTCGTTTCGGNGTTTCGGTGTCGGGGGTACAAGTTGAGTTCTAATGCGATTCCGATGGCTGAACTGCGAATACCTCGAACACTACATCGTTCTATGTCAAAGCAACTCGGAAAGTGCTTTCCAAGAAGGTTGTTGGAACCACTTGGTAGACATTGTAAGGCAACAAACGGGAATTTGGCGTACGTTGTACGTCGATGCACCCATTCTGTTGTTTGCAAATCCACCTTAAGCGCTCAGTATAATGAAAGATAAAGCTTCTGGGTTCACTTGAGATAAACAACCCAACCTTCACACCACAGAGATGAAACATGCATGAACCGAGAAATCATGAGGAAACGGTCCATAAGACAGACATTTCTGGTACCTGGCAATGAGAACGAGTTTATTCATTTGCTCGAGAATGATGATTCCGTCGCGAAGATTTCATCCCAAACAGGTGTCAGGTGAACGCATGTCCGCATAGTTGTTAAAAATGAGATAAATATCAGAAAACAAGTAGAAAACAAGGAACTTAAAATCACCAAAAATTCCTACATTCATTTATTGCGTGTTTTGATAATATCGTTGTGTCTGTGGTAGGAATGTTTTTAAGGGAACACAACACTGAAAATGGCTCCTAAACCGCAGCACAACGGTTTTTTGCCAGACAAATGCGCGCTTTGGTAGCACCTTGAAATTGCACCAAGACGCCTGAATGTTGAAGATTAAGCGGTTCCAGGTGATGCCCTCTATCAAACTCACTGCAACGCGTTCTTACGTTGTGCAGAGCTTGTAAACTAAAGGAAATTTCATCTCGCTTTTAGGATATGATTATCATCCTGACAGAGCCGAGTGGATGATCCGAGACCCGTTTCACGTACATATTCTAATAATCGATAACAAGATGTTCCTGAAGCGAAGGAGTATCCTTCTATTTTTACATAACTGTTCGACTGACAAACAATTGATTTTACATAGATGCTTTTGCGATACAACGGGAATCTTTAGCCTTTGAATACGGTGATAAACATGTAACAAATGAAGCTGAATTACGAAACAGGACTCTTGACACATGCCACCAATAAAACAGTTGATTATGATTGATGATGCGGGCCGAAAGGCCCTATTTCAGCTTTCAAGGAATGTCGTATACCTGAATGTTCTTGCAGGTTAATCTCATGGAAGAATTACACTGAATCAGCCAGCCTGTGAAGGAGTCACTCATTGGACGATGTTTGTTATAATGAAGGAAACATTATATCATTCAGCTGTTCGACAGTCTTTCTCACCGTATTTCGGATATCCTCACTATTGCCTATTCATTTGCCGGGTCACGGGGTTCAATTTCAATCGACCGGATGAAACAGATGTTTTTTCTTATGACCATCTGAAAGCCGCCGCATATGTCAGAGGTATGAACTATTACATCAAAGATATCTATAATCATCTCATACGGGCCTTGTTACAGTCAAGTCAAGACTCTTGCATATCGAGAAGTCACACCCAATGTGGGTACGGTGAGCCAAAGAAAGTCGAATTTCGCTTTTACATTGAAAGGATTATCGAGTAGTTAAGGATGATTAGCTCAGCTCTCTCTCTCTAATTGCCTATTTTAAACAATGAGCAAACCACATTTGATCGTCTTCTTCGTAAGGTTGACCTCCGCAAATCGATAACATCCCCGTACCCCCCCCCTCCCGTTCTCTTCATTTGTCTGACAGGGGTGTATGGGTATCACACTGCAATTCTACTGTATAGGTAGGCACTGAGACATACGGAATCGCTGACTGATTCCTTACGCGTCCACTCACAGATTCAATCGATAGAAAACGATCACCTGCTGGGTCATTGCCATTCCGTGATAAAGTGTTGATATTTGTAAATCAAACAATCTCTATTGCACTAAAATTCTACCATTAGTTAGTTCAACTGCAAAAAGAGCAGGCAACTTGTGTTAATTCTATCCGTGTTAAAATGATCAGAAGAAGATGATCTTGCTGTGAATGTGAATAACTTTGTTATTTTTGAAGGCTATGAGGTCCCATAACAGATTGTATTGTTTGCAGATCGTAAAAGATTACTGTTTTATTGTTGAACTGTAAAAAGATCAGTGGATTTCGAACCCACGCATTGACAAGGCCAACGCATTTTGCACATAGTTATCTTATTCGTCAGAGGAATTTATACGATTCTGGTTACCAGACAAGGTGCAGCTCATACGTTTGACGATTTTCTGGGTGTCCAGAATCTGTAGCTATCATCCTGTTGTGGTAATCACGAGAGACAATAATCAGGAATTGAAATTAAATTAGTAACCAAATCATGAAACCGCAATTGATAATTGTCTGTAGAAATCGCCCGATACCGAGAAGAACGGAAAAAGGTCACATAAACAGCGGTTTCGTTTGCTGAAGGAAGTCAATGCGATTAAACAGTATGTACAAAGAACTACCATTGATTAAGCAAGCAGTAAACACTCACCGTTTGTGGTTTCTGGATCACAGGACTCTTGTTTAAACCCAATGACCTTGGATTCCATCCGGACTGTTGGCCTTGGATTCGTTTGTTGGAAACTATAACACAAAGCTCATTGGCTGGGGTTATCTATGAGGCATGAATCATCACACTATTTTATATTCTTCTTTTATGGAAGCATTTCCCGGACTTTTGTAAGTGAGCAGAACATATTGTCACAAGTGGATTATTTCATGCTCAGAGATTACTTTGTCCTGATCCCCATTTGGTACAGTTTTGTAAGGTCGGAGTATCCACCAGAAAGAGTGAATATTTCAGATCAAAAGAGTTAAGACAATATGATTTGGGATTGAACTGTGAGGGTTGAACTAAAGTTTACAATTTATCTAATCGATGAAACCTCTCAGCGAGCCACTAGCTACATTTGAGTCATACTACTGCAACTTTTGGCTTCAAGTTTATGATGGGCTGGTCCAACGTTGTCAGATGACGAGACTGACTGAACGGCGTATTGCGTTTTGTATAGCAAATACCATCATCCCTCGACTGCAGTAAAGATCCCTGCAGTCACTGGACCAGTTCACTACTGCTCGAAAGTGTCCGCCAAGCAACGATTCACTTCATTTTAATTCCGTATGGTCAAAACCAGTCCATCTCGGTTGTTTATGTAAGCAATACAGTAGCAGCGGAACTCAAGCTTTTCATTGGATTCCAGCAGTTCTCAACCGCCAATGAACTCCCACTGAGAGTGATAAATATGTTAGTGTTCGCAGTCACATACTCCATTCGGTGGATTCCGGTTCTAGGGACAATCTTCCAGGACAGAACTGCTTCGTGTTAATCGGCAAATTTAGTAAAACTCCTTAAGTTGGGTGGTTGGTCAAAACGTGGAAATATCAAAACTGTTATCGTGACTGCGAGATTCAGGTTGTACAGTCTAGGCCATGATCCTTATGGGTTCAATTGCCATCGAGGCTCCAGAGACTTTGTTAATTCAAGCCCGAACAAATGTCTGGCGATAATCCGTTGAAACACCAAACTTTAACAACATTCTAATATGAGAGTAGTGGAGGATTTGATTTGTTTATATGATGAATTCGTCGTGTAAATAAGACGTGAGCTGAAAAACTAGGAATCACTGGATAGCTGTTTCGATCTGGTTGGGTTTCACTAGCAGTGCGAATCCATCGACCCAAATGGGGATCGAACCCCCTTTTGAATAAACACAATATAGCACAACAACCCATCATGAAACCTGATGCAATTTCACATGGTCTATGAGAGGGAGTGTTGAAGTTAATAGAGAAAAGTGGACGGGACTGCATGAGCATGCTGGCGGCTATCATCTCATACGTGAAACCAATCACGATAGCTGTGATCATCGATTGAAAACTCAGTACAGGAAATATGAAATATATAGCCAATTCGATAGTCCAATGGCCCCATTTTCAGAACAATCAATGAAAAGCCGGTGTTGTGGACCAATCAAAACCCACCTGGATACAGAAGAACATGAACTACCATTGGTCAGTAGTGTTTCGACCAATTATATTCCGTGGTACATATTATTTAATCATCTTGATTTCTTTCAATAAACTAACCATATTCCTCTCAGTACCGGGAAGCATCGGTAATGACTTCCAGTACGATTTCTATTACGCCTGTAATTGCTGATTAACTACACCTGGAGTATTTCAAGTATCTGTTCTCACGGAAGATTCCCATATGAATATCAAAGGCAAAACAGTATGGCGAACAAGCTTGTTTTCGTAACTTCGTCTTCAGGCCTTTACAGTTATGTGTGCGTATTTATATCTCATGTAGAAATAAATGTGGTTGGACCATAGAGGTTATGTGTGAAAATGCAACAAACTCTGTCAAGTTTAATCGGGACCAGTGGGTAAAATGGGGACAGTGGGTGAAAGGGAGTGGGGGGGTCAATCCTGGATTTTTCGGTGACCTTTCTTTTCATGTGCCATTTGTCACG